>PYAF01002969.1:0-13706 GCA_007407185.1 Glycine tomentella | reverse complement strand
CTTATAAGACAAAAAAAATAAATGAAAAAGGAAAGGAAATAAAAAAATAGAAAAAAAAGTTAAAGTTCTAAAATATATTAATTAAAAATAATAAATATAATAGATTTTAAATTAGAGGTGACAAAATAATTAGGTTAATTGAATCGGCTTGAGTTTGTTAGATAAAATATAAAAATTAAACTTAATTTTTGTTAATATAAATGAAATATAAATTTCTTAACTCAATCCAATCATATTCAATGCAGGAAAAGTCAACAAAAATACATTGAAAACCCACAAAAGTTCAACTTTTACTGTTGTTATGCCTTTGTGATGTTACGTTTTTATAAACAAAAATTGTAAGCATATAAAATTTGTGTAATTGTTAATGTTGGTTGATGAATTTTTTTATGACTAACAATAATGCAATGGTTCTTACATATAACAATTTACATTATGAAAATGTAAATATGTAAGATAAAATAAAATAGATACACTCAGCGTAAGTTATTCTTCTTGAGAAAAATAATTTATAATATTTTCATAATAGAAAACAAAATAAATATTCATTTTGATTTCTAAAGGTGTGAATTTATCTCTCTTAAATCTTTCTCTAAACATCATGCAGATTTGTTTCTCCTTCACCACCTATATACTCGTGTAAATTGTGTGGTAATTAAAAATCATATCACATGCTACTCATTTATTCTAAATATTTCTCTTCAAATCATGCAAATTTGTTTCTCCCTCAATCACCTATACACTGAGCCCTGTGACACAAATAACAAATTTCATGACCTAATTTGTTTTTGTTAAATTTCTATTATACATAATACAAAAAATGTTAAAATAATATTTGTTGAATTTTTATAAATTAAACTTTTACTTTTCTTATAATTTCTCTCTAAGCCATGTAATGATGTAAGTGGTATGTGTTAAATTAAGTTTTGAGCAATGACCCAACTCAAACAAATATAGTTGAGTTAGATTGGGTTTTCTATTTTTTTATTAAGCAACCGAACCTGACCTTAATTCACTTTAATTGGTTTGGGTAATGAGATTGACTAATTAAAATAATATTTTATTTTGAAAATATTAAAAAAAGTTCAAGAAAATTATCATTTTTATAAATGATCTAGAAAGATCCCAAAGTTAAGTTCGGTAAAAGTAATAAGTTTAAATGTAATTTTGATATATTCATTTTAAAATAAGGACATTTGATTTTTTTTTTTAAATTCATAATTTTAATCTCCTATTTTAAAATAAAAATATTTGATCCTCCTATTTTACAAAATTTTCAATTTTAGTCAAATTTTCAAATTTTCTAAGTTTTATTTCTTTTATTTTTTATCTAGTTGAATCTTAAATCTAACATATTCATTTAAGTATCATCACAAAATAATTTTAATTATAATAGAAAAAATAAAACATAAATAAAATTAAAAGTTGAACCAGAATTAAATTACTGATTTTTTTAAAATATAGGGATCAAATTTGTGAATTTTTAAAAATAGAAGGACTAAATATTTTTTTTTAAATATAAAGATTAAAATCACATATTCAAAAAAATAGAGAAACTAAATATCTCTATTTTAAAAATGAAATAACTAAAATTTTAAATTAAAGAAAATAAAAAGATGAAAATTAAATTTAAGCGAAAATAATATCCGCTCGTGAATGATATGTTTCAATGTTACAAGTAGAAGAATGATTTAACTTCACTAGTAGAGATAGATACTGCACAAATTAATATATATATATATATATATATATATATATATATATATATATATATATATGAGCACTGGAAATACAAACATCCTATATGATTGGGGGAAAATGGGCAAAGATACACATTAGAAAACACTAATATATAGTGTGAATGTGTGATGTCATTATTAGTGTAGGATTGAGTTAGTTGCATTAAGAATTTATGAAGTTGTAATCCAATCTAATCATAACAATTTGGTAAGCTAAGTTAAACTAAACCCAATTCATTAAAATATATAGTTAATTTGGATTAGATTGATTAGGATTACATATTAGAATCTACTCACTTACATTTAGAATCATGTGTCATAACTCTTAATGAAGAAAAAAAATTAAATTTTATCTGTTATTATATCTCTTTTATTTTATTATTTAAATATATATAACTTCTTGGTAAAGAAAGTATATATATATATATATATAGGTATTAATAATTATTAACCTCTCAAACTGTTCCTACTATAACTTTCATTATTTTATTTTATATAGAATTAATAAATATATTATTTATAATTCTTTTATTTTAACTTTTTTCTTCTTTTTTTTGTCTTATTTCTTCTTATTTCTTTCCCTCTTTTTTTCTCTTTTTTTTTTTATTTTAAATCTATCATTAGATTCATCTATCCCAATTAACTTGAGTTAAAGATATTATTGATGTTGAGGTTGATGTATAATTGTTTAGGAAATTATACTCATGTATTAAAAAAACATCATACACATACATATATTTTTTTTGCAATCAAAAGGGACCAAAAACCCAAGCAAAACTATAAACCGCGCCCCAAAAATGATAGAAGCTACATCAGCCAAAACTACGCTAATAATAAAAGATGGAACAGAATAAAAATTACACATATGAACCTGAATCGAATGAGCATAATTGGCTAGAGCATCTGCTACCTGTTTAGCTTCTCTTAGTATGACTCAAATGAAATCTCCCTTCTCATAACTGACCAGCAAACTACTCTTCACAACCACGTATAAGACTTGGAGCAACCCTAAACAAATTACAAACACAATACTGTTATAACATCATAAAATTTAAAATTTATAACTTAATTAATTATTTTATTTTATCTTACATATTTGTATAGTAAAGAAAAAATTAGAGTGTCACGTGAAGCTCTATAGTATTTTTAAGATCAATTCGGTGGACAACATGGAGGAGTTTAATTTGTTTTATATATAGTCCTTTTGTTTGCTATTGGATGATGGAACACAAGTTGAGTACTGTATATTCAATAGAATTATAATATTTAATAGAATACATAAGATTGATATAAGGAAGAATGGAAAAAAAAAAAAAAAAGAACAAAAGAAGAGGTTGTTGATTTGAATCTCCTCAAGTGACATTTTTAACCAAACGAACAAATTAATATTTACTGTTATAATATTTAATATCCAATAACCAATTGCTGGAAAATTTAATTATCATGATATGTAATATGAAGAAGTTTTTTGCAGATAAAAAAATCCACCAATTCCCACCTTCCATCAATCAAACCAATCATACCTCATGTAATAAAAAAAAATCAAAACACATTTTTTTTCTTCATAATTTTTCAGGCCATTAAATGTGATGTTTTTATGGTGTCATGAATGAAGTTTTCGAGCACTTTTACCACCACTAGAATTACAAAATTCTTTTCTTTTTCGGTGAATTAAAGATGATAAACTTCAAGCTTAAAATTCTTATGTTAACTGTAAAAAGTCCTGTTATACACACTTGTTCAACCTATAAGTAAAAATTAATCCATTTCTCTCTAGCCTTAACTAAAAATTCAGTGTATGTAAAAGTGAAGGAAAAGAGCATACATGAAGATTTTCATTTTCTCATATGCATGTCACCTTAGCTGAAGTTTATTTACCTTCTTATGTCACCCTAACCACATTTCTATTTCTTTGGTTCGCTGACATCCATACACAGAAACACACTTTCTAAATTTTTGAACCAAACAAAAATAAAATTAATAAAGTCTCTTCTCTCTCATCCCATTCCCCCTCTAGCCGAACATTGTAAGGTTAGTTTTTCAACATATAAATATTTGTATGGATTGCACCAGGGTTCTAAATTACAGGGCTACCCAACTGTGGTGTGAATTTAAATCACATGAATTGCCACCACGCATCCGCAACAGAATCTCAACACTGTTATATACCACTTTTTTTATCAAAAGAAAAACCAAACATTCAAATTTCAATCTTCTAGACGAATGGATATGGATGTGTGGGATGTTGGGGAAGCGCGGGAGGCAGGTGGCAAACAATACAAAATCTTAAAATGAATATAAATCTAAATAATCATATAAATAAAGATATATCAATAATTATAATAACTATAGAATTCTTTTTAGCATGGTGCAATCATATAATAATTTCATGCGGCAATCTGCATCATAGCAGCCACGACCGCAAGTTAGAACTATGGATTGCACTGCAAATCATACAGAAAGAAAAATTTCCAGTCATGGACCTTATACAACATCATGAGTCTAATGTCATTGACATCACTCTGACACTAGAGAACACTGGCCTTACAAGATACGACTCGAATTGAAAGGTGATATACAGTACAAAATACAATAAAACACTTCACAACAAAGCAAAAAAGTTCCCCAGATCAGGCATGCAAAGGACACTTTACATATCAGACACAAAAGATCCAAAAACAATTTTAAAATTAAACTTAATGCAAGTTAACACCTCGTCCCGATCATTCTTCAGTGTCATCTTCAGAGAGTAGGGTCCCTGCAAAAACGAACCCAGACAAGGAAATGAAGTCAGTAATGTAATGTTATTGTTCAATAAAACAAAAGTTTTGTCCAACAGAAATTTGTTATCTAAGACAAGGATGATCAAACCGAGAAAATAGAGTTCAAGTAAATTTTACATCATCATTCTGTGCCGAGACCCAATCAAGACTTCAGCATAATATATGACAAGAGAAGAGTTAGCAACACACTCTTTCTAACACATACTCTATTATAACTTTTTTTTTTAAGTACAAAATCAGGGGAGAGATTCATCAAATGAGATGTGGGACCTACAAAAGTTTATAATAGTTAAAAAATTTCAGCCAACAGTAGAAAGTGTGTCCCAAAGAGTGTGCTAGAGAGTATATTGCTAGCATTTCTCTATGCAACAATAGGTGTTGATTGCCACCTTATCCATGTGTATTACCTTGAGCATCAAACAAATACGAATTTGGGGGAAGGGGTACCTGCAAAATTCACAAGACATTTTTTCTGAAGTTTTATTCAGCATTCCTTTACCACTTTTAATTGAATTATCTTCCACTTGATCAACATTTCTTACTGAAGTTTATATTGTTCTTCTCATATGTACAAATCACCTCGAATGAGTCACCATAATTTTCTAAATAGGGGCTACTTCAACTCTCTCCCCAATGCACTTGTTTCTAATCGTATCTTTTCTGGTATGTCTAATCATCTCATCTCTGCTACACTTATTTATTGCTTTCACTGCCTAATATTACCTACCATAGAGCATTGGTCATCTAATAGTTGTATGGTAGAGTTTTTCCTTATGTTTGACAGGCATTTGGTATCTCAAATCATGCTTTAAACATTTTCTTCATCTTATCCATTTAGCTTGATCTCTATGTGACATCAAAATCACTTTGATAAGAGATCCAAGATACTGAAACTATGCGGCTAGTAGTATAATGTGATCGGTGATCCTCAATTAAGGAAAAACTGAAAAAGTGAACCATTAATGCAAACTACTGAAAAATATGAAAGAAGGAGAAGAGAGAAACCACAATCTTTTCCAGCTATCAACCTTCATAGCTGAACACTTGAAACATATTTTGCACCATTAAGGAGTAAGTGGTGTATGTGGAAAAGGGAGCACCTAAATATCATGTTCTAAACAAAAACTGGGTGTATCTTGCCACTTGATTTGGCATCTAGCATCACATAAACCCAAAATCATAGTAAGTCCAAAGTGAACAACCAAAGGCAAAGAAAGAACTTAGTAAGCACAAGAAAACAAGTAACAATATGAAGGATATGGCTCAACTATGAACTATTTCAATGAAAAATTGACCAAGTGAATGCCAAACATAACCACAATACCATGCCCTGAAGAGGGGAGGTGAAAAAGATGTTATTATTCAAAAGGATTCAGAGAGCCAGTGTATCAGAACATACATGTAGTATGAAATATAAAGCCAGAAAACCCACTCAAGAATAGCACACAAACTAACCACTGTCAAATTACTTTTGAGTCATCCCCCAAAAAGCAAACTACTTTTATACTTAACATAGACTACTGATTTAGACAAACAGAATGACCAATTGATTCAAATCCAATTTATTACATTGGCTTAGTTAACTCTATCTCTATGACCATCATGGATAAAAATAGCATCCAACATATCACTTTTTTGCACGTTCACTAGTGGTAAAATGACTTGTGACTTTACATTTAGGAGATACATGATGTCACAAAGAGAGAGAACAAGAAAACTTTTTTAAGTATATTTGTATAAAGGAGAATTGGTTATTTGAAAGCAAGGTTAGTTTGGATGTCCTACAATAAACCTACTTTTCAAAAGGCAAAATTCATTTATGTCAAAGAATTACATGTGAGGATCTCCTGGAAGGTACACCTCAAGACATTTGACACTCTAAAGGGATTAATTTAATCACTCTTGATTAGAGCAAACTTTAATTGCAGCAATTTTTTAAGTTACAAGCCCAAAAAAGGAAGATGGTGCAAACACACCGGGTGCAAATTTGCAAATGCCCAATAATGAGAAAACTAGCACCAAAATCAAAGTTATATAGAGTAAGTTCACAATGCCAGAAACTTTTAAGTGTCGAGGCTCCAGGGACCCTTAAAAGATGTCAAAGGAAGCTACATATCATGATAGGGAAATATTTTTAGAATATGTTCATTATTCAGCATTGCTAAGAGAGTTTGTTTGATATAATGAAACTAACCGGTGGAGTAATCGAAGGCAATGTTTGGGTGTGAGAAATCAGAAAATTGCCATTAGCAACAGGACAGGATACTTCTTGACAGAGATCAATGCTTTCAGTATGGACAGGCACCCCAACGTATGAAACTCCAATTACAACTTCTCCACCATAAATAGCTTTACCTGCATGAAGAATTGACAGAAAATCCACTTATAATTTGTCAAAATATAGACAAGTGGCACATTAAGGATAAGGAACAGATGAAGTGAGTACTAATAATATAAAATGATAGCTGTATAAGTCCCCCGAATCATTTGCAACCAACAGACACTTAGATGAATATTATTATCTTTACACATACTTAAAATTAAAACCAATATTGAAATGCAAATATGTAATGTAACTATTGGTGATCAAATGTCCTGTAATCACCACTTCAGAGTACTACCATTCAAATAAAATAAAATCGATGGAAATTTGAAAAGCAGCAAAACCAGATAAATAAGAAGAGAGAGAGAGAAATTACTAGAAGTAGCTGAGATCTTAAAGGTAGCCGGCTTGCCACTCTGCACAGGGTTTGGTGATATTTCAACTCCAGACACCTCCACGGGATAGTCTGCCTTCTTATCTACAAATATTTTTCAGCAGAAAAGTAAATAGACAGACAGATAACCATAACCTAAAACAAATCTGAACAAACCATAAACATAGACATAACAGCTGCCAGCAATACATGACATAACAGTGACACAGTTACCAAAATTTATCTAGAAATTTTTTAGCAACACTCACTCTAACACACTCTTTGTGAGTCTCACCTCTTATTTAGTGATTTTGTAATTTTCAATAAATTTCAATCAATTAGTATGTTAGAAAGTGTATTCCTACCGTTCCTCTTACAGTAAAATAAGAGATTCCGATTTCAAACAAAATAATCAAATCCAACCCCCCCCAAAAAAAGTCTATTTGTTTCATATAAATCCAAGAAATTTGCAGGACCATGCTCATATGAGGGGAAGAGGGGGGGGGGGGGGGGATAGGAGTAGAAAATCCATTGTGAAGATGAATAATTATATCAACAAATAGAACTAGTTAAACATCAAAACATAGAGAAGTGATTCTAAAAAAGTTATAATCTTATGTTGAACTGATCGAGACAAATTCCTAATCAAAATGATAATAACAAAAAGTCACAACACACACACACACACACACACACACACACACATATATATATATATATAGAGAGAGAGAGAGAGAGAGAGATGGAGTACCGCAGTAAGTGACTTTAATTTTAGCTTGAGCGTGAAAGGGTGCAAGGGAGAGAATGGTTAAGGAAAGAAGAAGGTAGAATCTGGAAAGAGACTGAAACTCCATCGATTACTTCAAAAGGGTATTTGTTTGGAATAGAAGAAGAGAGTTTGGGAAGCGAAGAGACACACAACACAACATATTGCTTGGGTGTTACATTATATGATTGAAATGTACTGGGTCCCTCAGTGTGGGACCAACTCACGAAACAGAGCTTAACGCTACGTAATATGTGTACACATTACACATTATAATAAATAGACCGAAACCAATATTATACCCATAATAAATAGACCTAAACTAACTCACTTACCTACATAGAATATATCTATTTATTACTAAGATTTTTTATACGAGATATTTTAACATTTCTGACATACTTTAATTTTCATAAACTATTAATATAAACAAAAATATATTATCAACCAACAAAAAGTTTATTTGATATAACTTTTAAAATAATTATAATAAAATAATAAATTTACTACATAATAAGCACTTATTAGATGATAATGTAAATAATCACACTTAAATTAAATTCTTATTTATATTAACTTGTTTTAAAACTAATCACTTTTTCCCATTTTTTAGAAATAAATATTTTCTAAATATAACTTGTTTTACATAATAAACATTAATATTTTCTAAATATACACTTAAAGTTTTTTAAACATAATTTCAATGGTATATTTTTTCAAAGTCCCAACAAGATCCAGTAAAAAATTAATGAAATCATAAATATATATTTTAAAATAAGGATTTATTTTAAAATTTTCAGTTGGTAGTTTTCGTTAATATTTATAAATTTTTATTTTATATTATTTTATTCTTAATGGAAATAAAATAAAATAAAAACGTTTGTATAATATTTATGAAATCATATGATTTCTAAGTTAAATTAAAATAGATAAATAAATCAAACACTGCGTGCAGTGCATGGCATCTTTTTTTAATAAAAAAAATGCAAAGGGATCCAACGGTCAGTCCATCCGGTTTGGTTTGGCTTGATTCATTCATGTTCCCACATAAATTTTACTTTTAGAATTTGGACCCAATTTAACGACTGATCTGGACTGTTGATATTTTGTTCATTAAACTAAATACTATATTGCTTGGAGGCTAGATCTTCATTGTTTTATTTAAATTTGTAACAATTATTTATAATTTATCCATAATATATTTCTGCTGATTTTATATGTTCTTTTATCGATAAAAATATTTAAGTTTTTACATGTGGTTTAAAAACAAAACTTGTAAAACTATCTCCACTTTCTCCGAAAAATCAAATCCAAACAGCTCAATTCCAACTAGATAGAGTAAATCCGAATGACCTAATAATTGAAGTTAACTTAACCACTTACACCGTATCGACCAAATCGAATTTAAAAACTAAATTAAGGTCAACTATTTTTTCAGTTAGGCCAATATGTTTAGGAGGTTTTACATCCTTAAAATGAATACTTAGATAGTCCAATCTGTAAATCATGTAACAAATTCAAACTATTTCCAATTACATAAAAAAAAAAAATTACTCTTTACTCATTCGGAGGTGTTGAGCTTAAAAATCTAATAATTACATGTATTACAAACCGTTGTTATATTCTTCCATGTAGTTACATTATTAAGAGAAACTATCAAATTTCTTGGGAGAATATACCCCTGCGGACTACAGTTTGCATCCCTCTATGTTTTTCCCTGAAAAACCAATACATTTAAGTCAAAAAAACCAATACATTTTTGGAGAGAATATTCTGATATTTCCCATTTTAAGTCTTAGTCTTACAAGTTTTTTCGAAGTTTTCAATCACTAGCAAACTATGCAAACAACAAAAGGGAAATAATAAAAATTGGGATAACCAAAACGGAGATGATTAAAAAGAACAAAGAAATATAGTAAAGTATTTGGGATGTCAGAACGGAAATTACCAGAATATTCTGATATTTCCCATTTTAAGTCTTAGTCTTGCAACAAGTTTTTTCGAAGTTTTCAATCACTAGCAAACGATGCAAACAAGAAAGGGAAATAATAAAAGTTGGCATAAACAAAACGGAGATGATTAAAAAGAACAAAGAAATATAGTAAAGTATTTAGGATGTCAGAACGGAAATTACCCCTTCGACAATAATAAAAACGCAGTCATACACTGTTCACTTCCTCACAATTATTTCATCAAACACTACTTATCTTTAAGCCACACACTACAGTTATGGAACATCAACAGTATCTTCGTGATTTCATCATTTTCATCAGTTCTGATCCTAGCTTCCACACAAAGTCATTACTGCTGGGCGCACTGTACCCTCTGTGCACCACCAGGCATGTCATCATCCTCATCATATGCCTCCTGAGCTTGTTGCTGCTTCCTCCTAGTCTCCTCCTCCATGTTGACATCATGGAGTGTAGTTTCCTCACATTCATCCAGCTCCATGTCCGTCAATTGTGAAGAAGGCTTTGGTGGCAGAACAGCCTCCAAGGCCTTAACTTGATCAGGGTTTAGAGAATCTGGAAACTCCACAGTGAAGTGAATGTAAAGTTTCCCCTTCATGAATGGCCTCTGATACATGGGCATTCCCTCATCATTTATAGCCTTGTATGAATCTGAATGTATAACCAGCAAAAAGTTGGAATTTTCTTACGCATAATAAAATTACCAATTTAATCATACAACAAAATTGGGGCAGGGGTGAATCATTTACATACCAGGCTTGACAACTTCCCCGGGATTTGATTTAATAAGAAGCTGACGGCTATCTAAGTGAGTCAGCACAAAATGGAAGCCACATAAGGCCTCGGTGAGGGACAAAGTGTGTTCTACAAAAAGATCTTCAGCCTTTCTTTTGAATTTGGGATGTTCCTTCTGCTGAAGGACAAAGACGATATCCCCAGTAATTGTGTCCGGCTGCAAAATACAAACAACTCAAGGTTCATTATAAATTTCTGCAATCCATGAAGCACAATGCAAATAACAATACTGATTCTCATATCAACATACCGCTTCATCAGCTTCGCCAGGGAATGTTATCTTCTGCCCATTCTGCATCCCCTTTTCTACAATAACTTCAAGGACTTTCTTCTCCTGCACGACCTTCTCTCCCTTGCACTGTGGGCAGCGATCTCTGTCATTGATAGTTTCTCCAGTACCCTTACATTCATTGCAGGGATGCTGCATCTGCTGAATCATGGATGGGCCAAGATGTCTTATAGAAACCTTCATACCAGTTCCTTGACAACCAGCACACTTCATTGAAGCACCAGACTTAGAACCCTTGCTGTAAATTCACAGACAACCAATGTAAATCCCATTTGTGAAACCAGCAACGATTACCCAGAAAATAAAATATTTTTGTCTATGCTTCAATTAATCAAATGGGCTAAATATATCTCTCAAAATAATTTGTCATCATTTGGTCCCTCCTTGATGAAAATATGTCAGACGTAGCCCTTGCCTTTTACAAAAATTTGCCTCCTGTTGATCCTTCTTCATTTATGGAAATTAGATCTATATATGACACATTTTCATAAGCGAGGAAACAAAAGGAGAAAATTTACTTATAAGAGACTAAAAATAAACAATGCCCAATCTATAGGATTAAGATATATTGAACCATAATCAAATTCATAATTTTAATCCCCAAAAACCATTTTTCCCCTAAAGATTAGATATTGTCAAAAACCAAACCCTCAAAATACCCACAAACAAAAACTAGTCTATGCCCCATGGTTCCAAATTGCTGTCCGCAACAACATCAACCGCATTTGTCTCCAATTCCCAGTAATATCCAGAATTGCAACAAAGGCTGTCACCGCAATTTAGGACCATGCTACATCAAATTAATCAATATCATACTTTCAAAACCAAAAAAGCATTTTTTTTCCCCCGAAAAGCTAATCACCAATCAAAACTAAAACAAACTCCGAATCCACTCACCCACTGCACTTGGAGCATATGACATTTCTGGAGAGGGAGAGCTTCTTAGAAGTTCCAAGATAAAGGTCCTCCAAAGAAACCTTGAGAGGGTGAACCACGTCTTCTCCGCGCCTCTGCCTCCTACCTCGACTACTCCCACCTGTTCACAAAGCCATAACCCCATTTAGCACAAACAAACTATCATTAATCATAAAACTGAATCAAAGTAATCATTCAATCATTCACCTGATCCAAAGGGACTCCCACCGCCAAAGAAAGATGAAAAGATATCAAATGGATCATGGCCACCGCCACCACCCATTCCTTCCTTAAGCGCATCTTCACCATACTGATCATATATCTCACGCTTCTCAGGGTCACTCAGAACCTCATAAGCTTGTGCCAGCTCTTTAAACTACACCAAACAAACAAAAACAAAAAAACACACACTCTATAAGCCTCACCAAACAAACATGCTACCACAATTTCACCACCACAAACAATACAATCAACAACAACAACATGTACTGAATATTAATTTAACCCTAATTCTATCAATAAATTCATAATTGAACCCTAATTTAACAGAATAAGCACCCAATTGAATCGCGAATTGAGTGAATGAGAATTACGAAAATTACCTTCTCGGGATCACCGCCCTTGTCGGGATGATTCTTAATGGCGGCTTTCTTGTAAGCCTTCTTCAGATCATCCTGCGAAGCGTTCTTGGAGACGCCGAGGATTTCGTAGTACCTCGTATTATCGCTCTTCTTCGGTGCCCTCCCAAACATCTTTTTAAATTAACGAAAGAATCGAAATTGAAACCCTAGTTTCAGGAAAGCGAAGAACAACGACGAGAAACTGAAGACTCTAGATCCGAATCAACGAGAGAAGAAGTAACAACACCCTAAACTACCATTACTCCAGCGTTGGTATTTATATTTATTATTTAATGTGTTTTTTGTTTTTGTTTATTATTGTTTGAGGGTGGAGATTAAGAGAGGGTTTAATAATGGACGGCTGCTATGGAGGCTCGTCGCGTGGGTCCCACGGGAGAAGGGTCTAGAATTTGTTGTTCGCGTGTTTAGCTTGGATGCGTTATCCGCTGGATGTGGGGTTGACGTGAATTTTGTTCCAGATCCTTCGCAGCAAGTTCTGGAAATGCTAGAGTTCCCTTTTATGAGTTTTTTTTTATATTTAAAAATATCTTTTTCTTATTTTCTTTCTTTTGAGTGCATTAAGAATATCTCTAATAGATTATTTTATTTTAAAATATTAATCATTTTTTGTTTCATCTGACCTATAACTCTTACATTTTTTACTTAAATAATAAATGTTAATATGTAAATATATGTATGAGGGAGCTAGCACATGGGTGAAAGCTTATAATGGAATATCAAGTTATTCTTCTATCATGGTAAGTATAACCAACGTTCGGCTCTTTAATTATTATCTTTTTACATTAGTGATGGATGAGTTAATAAAAAATATTCAAGAGAAAGAGTCGTAGTATATTTTTCTTATATACGATATTATGTTTACTGATGAGATCAAAGACGGTATTAACGTTAAACACCTTGAAGTCTAAAGGATTTGTTACGGATATGCTCCCATATCCTCCTCATTAATGAACCCGCGCAATCAGGGATTCCCCTCGATGACGCAGGAGCAGTTACCGGCCAGTAACCCTTGATCCTCGCTACAGGCACAAGGGAAGAGGACCCGATAGCTACAATCCCGGAGACAGAATGCCTCATTTCCGGCCCAAACGAAAGGTTATAAGGCAGAAGCA
>PYAF01002968.1:156285-169446 GCA_007407185.1 Glycine tomentella | reverse complement strand
TTATAGGCAGCTGAACACGTCCAGCCTGGGCTGGAGTGGTCACGCCCAGATTAGGCGTGACCGGTCATGCCTAATCTGGGCGTGACCACTCCAGTCCAGGCTGGACGTGTTCAACTGCCCCAGATTTGTAATATGTTTCAGAAATACCCCAAATGCGTAATTTTTTATTAAAAATGTATTATTTGGGTTCTTTTGCCTAGAAGTATGATATTTTTAATAAATAGTATGTGCTGCAACTTTCAGACATAATTTATGAAATTGATATAATAAATAAGACTTTAAGATATTTTTTACATTTTTTGATAGAGTAGCCCCTTAGCTTATGTCCATAAGGCCCGTGATATTGATACTCTGATTGATATTGGCACCCTCATTTTTTTTTTGAAAAAAAGTATCTTTAACGGAAACTAGTTTATATAAAATTAAACAACGAAAATTACAGAAACAAATTTCACAAAAAACTAAAAAAGTAGAGGGTGAGAAGAAGAAGAAAAAGTTTGTGAATATCATTGGCCTGTCCATATGAGATACATTTTCAGCCCACATCCCACAGCAGCCCAACTCAGCCGACGCAATTATTAGCAACCTAACCCGCTTTACCAATTACCACCCCCGAATGCTAAAATCCCCAAATTTATAGAATCAAACAAACCTCTCAGTCCAAAAAGCCCTATGCCTTCACAAACCCTAACGTCAATTCAAATCGTTTGTTCGCAATTCAATCTCCAAGTGATAAGTACAATCTTCTCTCCCCATTCACTCGCATTGACTTTTGCTAGTTGAAGACCTTCATTGGTGTCAAATTCAGACCAGGTTTCCCTTTCTCCCTCTCTTTTGTTATTGATTTTGGTTCCTGTCATGGTTCTGCAACAATAATTTTTGTCTCTACTTTATTCTTCCACCCAATAAAACTTACAAGTTATCTGTACTGACAATTGATACAAGTAATTAAAGCGGGTCAATTAATATATCTTGGGAATAACTTTTTTTTTTTACATTATCACTTCTATTATTAATTTCTCTGGTGTAGCAACAAGAACACCTTAAATTTGACAATGTCTTTGAGATTGTATTTAGCACTGCATTTTAGCCAAATGCACCATACCTCGGTCAGCAACACACTTGCACAAAACATTACATGCCTTACTTCCCTTAGAGCGGTAGAAAAAATTTGCAGAGAGATACCCTTGATGAGATAACCTACTAGTTTTATAAACTAGACATTGATGGGATCAGTTTTAATTTGTCTGAAAGTATGAAGGTTCTAAAAGTTAGACACTAACCAATTAGTTGGTTGTATTGTTTGCCTTAAGTATAAAACCCATTTATGCAAAGTCTTTTTCTATGTGCTATAAAACTGAAATTAATAAATTTAGACTTTTGGTTTCGGTGCTCTAAAGAACTTTCAATTGTTCTGTAAAAGGAGAGAGAAATGGAAAAAGGAAAAGGCCCAGAAAAAATGCGTGAAGTGAAATGGGATCGAAAAATTGTGAAAAAATATAATATGTTTTTACTTATGCATGTCAATAACAGAATTTGGTGTTGGGAGAGTCATATCAGAGACACTTCAAGCCTTGTTTTTGGGGCGTGATGTATGAACTTTTGTTGTGAGCTTTGAGGTGGTGTGTCAGTAGTAAGTACTAGAGAGAGAAACAATGAGAACCGAGAGAGTGAATTATCCAAAACAGTTGTGTCAGTGGGTGAGCCAGTATTTGACAAAACTATTAGATATAGAACACGTCCTTTAATATGGTTATTAGTTAATGATGTAAAATGTGTGTTGGAGTTTCATCAATGACAATTGATAATCATGTTTCATCATGTACTACAAATTCATGTTCAAAAGCTAGCGCTAGCATAATTATTTTGTATTGCATAATAAGAAAATATAACTTTCCTTTCTCAGCTGGGACATGTTTAACAAATTTCTTCCTCATACATGCTGGTCTTTTCTTTCTCTTTTAAACTTGAGTTTGTCTATTATTGTAAAATTGTAAAATTCTTAGCCACAAACATTTCAAGTGGACCAGAATTATGCTGACTTTTTTCTTGAAAATTAAATGTTCTTACAAATGATTTTGTAACTAGCATGTAGTAACAAGTTTGAGGTATATATTTCTGTTAACAATCAAGTGTAACCAATATTTTTTAAGTCTTTCACTTTCTCTCTTTGAACATAGCATTAACACCACTCTCAGAGCCTACGACAGTGTTACTTGTTTCTTTCAGTAGAGCTATTAAGTGATTAAAATAGTTGAAGCAAACTACATCTAAAATGAGGCTATGCTGAAATAGTAGAGAATGAAAAGAAAGGGATTTCATAATTAAGATGGCACATGACCTATGGGGTAATATAAGAATACGATATATGAGCTACAATTGGAACCTGCTAGAACAACAAATGATAGGGGCTGTACGTAGGAGAGGGGAGAGCTGAATCAGTAAAGGACTAAAGAGGAACATAACAACAGCAGTAGAACAACTCCAGGTGCTCTGTAGTCTGTACACAGCCAATAGCGTGTCTATTTCTTTCTTTGAAAAGTCCTTTTTGAACCAAATATTAATGCACCTCTCTTACTTTTCTGTGAAGAATCGAAATAAAATATCACATGTAATATTTTCTAGCTCTCCCTATAATCTAGGTTATGTAATTAACATTACTAACTATATTTAATTATAGTCAACAGGTGGTTATATTTGGCTAACAGAGCATGACTTCATTATCAATTAAATATGTGCTGATCTGGCCTTCCCCTGCCATAACCCTTTTATGGTACTTAATCGAACAACAGATTGAGTAAAAGTATTACAAGCCCTCGAAAAATCTTGTTCAGTTATTAGTGGAATGGTGATTAATTTATTGAACTCATTTTATTTTACTTTTTTTTTTAAAAAAAATTAAGCTTAAACTATAAAGTTATACAAGTAAGTGCCTACAGAATAGACCACACACTAACCTGGACACCTTAATGTCATTTTCTCAGTAATTATTGAAAAAGTAAGAAATAAAAAGTAGGAGAGAGATGAGCAACTTCTTTCATTTCAATCTAGTATTCTCGGTGTCTGTTTCTATATTTAAGTCTGATCATATGGAAGGAAATGTAATTGTGAAAACCTTCATAATCGCAAAGATACCCAATCTATAATAGGACTTTAATGGTCGTGATCAACCATTTACCTGTTTTTCTTGTAGATTAGTTGATAGAATAGTTATGAAATACCTTTTTCTGATCATAGTTTTTTTAAGATCTAATACTACTTTTTTCTCACGTTGACTAGATGAAAAATTAACATTATGGATCATGACTACCTTTTTGACAGCTCAATTTGTTGCAAAATATGAAGCTGTGGATGTAATTGACTTATTGATATCAACATTGAAAGTAAGCCTTCCTTCTTAAATGCTCTGTCTCTGATTTGTTGTGATATTCCTTTGTTATCTCCTTTCAATTGTTTCTTCATTCTCTCTAAACAGGTTTTGTTTCTTCCTGTGTTGGTTGGTGCATTTCTTAATCAATATTTCCAATCTCTTGTTAAATTTGGCATGCAGGTAAAGTCAATATTTTATAAGTGCATCATTAAGCACAGGAAGCTTGCTGCATGCTACCATTTTGTTAACTTTGGTTCAATTCCATATTTGTAAGCTTTTGTTTAGACACCAATTTACTAGTTTTACATAGCAGACATTGCTTTCTCAAGACAATTTTTATCTCATGTATTCCTATTCTAGTTTAGGATAGAAAATTAATTTGTTTGTGTAAAATAGGATAAACTGAGGGATATTTGTGTAAACTGTGAGTCAGAGTACACAGCAAATGCTCGTTTATATAGACTGATAGTAATAATCACACATAATTAGAGGAGATAAGTTTCTCCTAAATGGGATATGTTTCCTACAAATCTGATCCTAATCAAATCTATACATTAAATATTTCTGATTCTCGACACTCCTCCTCAAGCTGAAGCTTACTAAGCTTTCAGCTTGTTACAAGAAAATCATTTATTTCCAACAAAAAGATAAAAATTAAGCTCCAGTAAAGACAATATCTTGAAGACAACTCAGGGATCTTGGTGAAGTCAGGGAATATTGCTTGAAAGAGAGAGTTGGAATACCCACCAGCCTAAGAAAATTTAAAGCAAGTTCCGACTTTCTTAAAACCAACATTTGGAAGCTTCAGACAATATATTAATTATCATCTGCTCATTCTTTTTAATTTTCGTAGGAATCAATTCTCTCTCTTCCCCTTTGTTGTTTTGTATACATGCTAAATTTGCATTTTTTTTATAGTGGGCTGCATGGGTTGGGCTAGGGCCAAACTATTTGAGAATTGAGTCAAAGGATTATTTGGCAATTGCTAAATGCACCCTTTAATTGGTAAACGTACCTCATTCCCCTTTTTTTAGTTACCCAAAATACTTTATTTTAATCTATATAACTGTAAAATCCTTTTCTGTACAACCAATTCTCATTGTTCCGTAAACCCTTCTCCTTTTTTTCTCCCCTCTCCCTCTTCTCTCTTCTGTCAAAGGTATTAGAGTTCTATGTTAATCTTATTCCATTGTGATCCTACTTCCAATCATATTGTTTACCTAAATTTGTTCAATCAGATTTTCGATTTTACAATTTTCTATAAATTTTTTCAAGATGTTACAGTTTTTTTTTTATTATTTATTTATTTATTTTATTTGTGGCTAGACATGGAAGACCATGTTAGTAAGATGTCTGAGGAGGTGAATATGCCAATTGATGGAGTAGCAAATAAGTCTGTTGATTGTAGTGATGCATTTAACACTACAGAGGTAATTGTTAGCTATAAATTAATTTTGTTAAGTTATCATCATGTGACCATGAAAATCTCAATTTTTATTTATATTTTCAGGTTTTTCCTTCCCGAGAAGCTATGTTGAATTGGGCTCGAGATGTTGCAAAAGAGAATGGATTTGTTCTTATTATTTTGAGATCAGAAACATCTACAAGGTCTACAAGTTGTACTAGATCTACAAGATGTAATCAAAGGAAGACATTTGTAATTATGGGCTGTGATAGAAGTGGAAAATATAGAGGACCATACAAGAATGAATTATCCCGGAAGGTGAGTGGTACTAGAAAATGTGAGTGTCCCTTCAAGCTAAAGGGAAAAGCTTTGAAAAAGGCTGAAGGATGGATTGTTAAGGTAATGTGTGGTTGTCACAACCATGACTTAGAGGAAACATTAGTGGGTCATCCATATGCTGGTCGGTTGAGTGCTGAAGAGAAGTCTTTGGTCGATGCTTTGACAAAGAGCATGATGAAGCCAAAAGACATTCTATTGACATTGAAAGATCATAACATGGGTAACGTCACTACTATCAAGCAGATTTACAATGCACGACAGGCTTACCGATCCTCTAAAAAAGGTTCAGAAATGCAGCACCTGTTGAAATTATTGGAACATGATCGATATGTGTATTGGCACAGAAAAGTGGATGATTCCGATGCTATTAGAGATATATTCTGGACACATCCAGATGCCATTAAACTTCTGGGTGCTTTCAACACTGTATTGATCATTGATAGTACTTATAAAACCACTAGGTATCAGTTACCACTGCTTGAGATCGTTGGAGTTACTTCAACAGAGTTAACATTCTCTGCTGCATTTGCTTTTGTGGAGTCTGAGCGAGCTGATAACTTCACTTGGGCACTACAAAAGTTAAGAGGATTGATTGCCAAAGATGATGACATGCCCCAAGTGATTGTGACTGTTGGAGACATTGCTCTGATGAGTGCAGTGAAGGTGGTCTTTCCGAGCTCTTCTAATTTGTTATGTCGTTTTCATATCAACCAGAATGTGAAGGCTAAATGCAAGTCGCTAGTTCATTTGAAGGAGAAACAAGAACTAATGATGGATGCATGGGATGTTGTTGTGAATTCTCCTAATGAGGGTGAATATATGCAGCATCTGGCATTTTTTGAAAATGTTTGCTTTGATTTTCCTATTTTATGTGATTATGTGAAAAATACATGGCTGATTCCACACAAGGAAAAATTTGTCACTGCCTGGACAAATCAGGTGATGCATTTGGGTAACACAGCAACCAATAGGTATGCCCAAACTTATATTTTAATAATTTATCAGGAAAAATATATTATGATGCTAATTATTATTATGTTAAGATTGTTCTGTTTATTATTATTATGTTAATTATTATTATAAATATTATTATTATAATTAATTATTATTATGTGTTACTTGACAGGGTTGAGGCGACACATTGGAGGTTGAAGACTTTGCTTCAAGATAGCAAGGAGGATATGTGTAGTTATTGGGATGCAATGAAGAACATGATTACATTGCAACACACAGAGATTGAGGCGTCATTCCAGAAAAGCATAAACGTAGTGGAACACCGGCATAATACTCCATTCTACATCAAATTGGTGGGATTTGTATCAAGGAGTGCATTGAGTCATATAACTGATGAGTATGATCGAGTTAAGACTGCTGGTATTGATAGTTCTATCTGTGGATGCATAGTTAGAACTACACATGGTCTACCTTGTGCATGTGAACTTGCTAGGTATAGTACAGTGTGTCACCCAATTCCCTTGGAGGCGATTCATGTTCATTGGAGGAAATTAAAGTTTAGTGACCACGGAACAAATGACGAGGGGACTGAGTTATCATTGCAACCTGAAATTGATGCTTTGTACAAGCGATTTCAGGAACTTGATTATGCTGGGAAAATTATTCTAATGGCCAAATTGCATGAAATATCAATTCCTGTTACAATTTCTAAGTGTCCACCTCCTGAAGAGGTAGGAACAAAGCGTGCTCCAGAGGGTCCACGGTTGAAAAGTGATGGATCAACCAAATTTGATCCTTCGTATTGGGAGCATATTGATGCATTGCATCCTGCCCATGATATCACACCATCTCTCCCTTCATCTCAGAAACCGGTCCATGGGTCTAAACGCAGGAGAGTTCTGCCAATGATGGACCAATTTCCGGTTGAGATCCATCCATTTATTGAAGACATTATTGATGTGAAAGGAGATTCAAATTGTGGTTATCGTGCTGTTGCAGCTCAACTTGGTATGGGTGAGGAATCGTGGGCTCTAGTCCGTCAGGATTTAATTAGAGAGCTTCAACAGTGGCAAGATAATTATGCCAAACTCTTTGGTAGCAATGACCGAGTGGCTGAATTGAGGCAATCTTTGTATGTTGGCAAGCAGGCATCTGTTGCTAGTTGGATGACCATACCAGATATGGGCTATCTAATTGCCTCAAGATATAACGTGGTCTTGGTCACTTTATCCTTACAAGATTGCATGACCTTTTTCCCTCTTAGAGGACGACCACCACTATCTCAGTCAAGTCACCGTCTTATTTCCATTGGGTTTGTGCATAAATGTCACTTTGTACAGGTATGATATGATGCATTCTATTTTAAAAATTAAATCTTTAATTTATTTAAGTTACTGACTTTGTTTAATTTTGACTAATATTCAGGTTGTTTTGAAGGCCGACTCAGTGTTACCTCCCACCGCTTTGCAGTGGTCAAGATATTGTAATGCTGAATCTCATTCTTGGGAAACTTCATATGTTAGTCGTATGCAACAATTTAGGTCATTGTTTCCACAAAAAGAAATAGGTTATGTAGACATTATTGAGGATTAATTAGTGCTTTACCCTCCAGGTTAGGTTTCCTGTCCTTCCTCTCATGTGTTGGTTCATGCCAAGCCTGTGTAACTTTTTAATTTACTTAAATGTAATCCCTGCAACAAGAATTTTGTCTATATTTTATTTTCCTCCAATTAAAACTTGTTGATTGATTTGTTATCTGTAATGATGCTTGATACAGATTATTTGTTTAATGCCTAAGACTAACAAACCCATGGAAACCTTTTTGAACCTGACGTGCAGGTCACAGACTACTTAATATTACAAGGAGGGTTGCTAGGATATCTTTAGAAATCCAAGGGTTTTGGTACAATTGGTTTTTAACCAATGGTTAAATGAGTTTGAGCACACCATGGAAGAGTTGCACCATACTTCCCCTAGCAGCACACTGGCACAAAACATTACCTGCCTTATTGCCTTTTAGAGCTAGAGAGGATTTGCAGAGTATTCTTGATGAGAGGACTTACTAGTTTTATAAACTTGACATTGATTGAATCAATTTTAATTTGTGTGGAAGTCTGGAGGTTCTATAAACTAGACACCAATTAGTTGATTAAATTGTTGGCATTATTAAGTATAAAAATGCATTGATCGGTCTTTTCTATGTGCTATAAAACTGAAATTAATAAAATTTAGACTTTGGGTTTCGGTGCTCTAAAGCACTGTCAATTGTTTCATATGATATTAAAAGAAAATGAAAAGGAGAGAAATGGAAAAGGTCAAAAAATGCGATGTAAAATGGGATCGTATAGTCGTGGAAAAATACAATGTTTTATACTTGAGCATGTCAAGGATACTCACCTCGGGGACAAGTCGGGCCTTGTTTTTGGGTCCTGTGGATAAATATAATGTTTATACTTTAGCAAGTCATATAATGTTTATACTTAAGCATGTCGGTAGTTTGTATATGCATATTTTTATACTTAAAAAAATCATTAATTAATTCTTAAGCAAAGAAATATGTATTATTATACCTTAAAGGTTATAGAGAAGTCCAAATAAACTAACTAAAGCTATATAAATCTTAAATTTTATTTTTAGTTTTGAAATAGTTTATTTTTTAAACATTTGATTAGATACCTTATTAAGTAAAATCAAATATAAATTCATAAAATTAAGAAAATATGTAATTATCCTCAATAAAGATAGGGAAATATTGTCGTTAAATCATAATACGTGAATTCTCTTTGTAAAATTCAAAATACTATTTTCATCATAACATGAACTACTTTAACCGGTTTGAAAACCAAAAAGTGCAAAAACATTTTTATTAAAATATGTGCATATGAATCAGAAGCATTGTAATTGTTTTCAAGAACCATACATGGATCTTGGACAATTACAATCATACATGGATCCTCATGTTCAAAGAAGATCTACTTGTTTGTTCTTTTGTTCCAAGACGTTTTCCTCTAAAATCTTCAAAGCTTGAATTCATATATTTTTTATTTCAACTTTCCGCTACTTAATAATTGACCATTTGGCTAAAATAATATTCAGGCCTATGCTCACATGCCATAATACCGTGACATCTTGCAGGACTATCACTTCACCATCAATCTCCTTGAGAATTTTTAGGATAGCAACAGAAATTGGTAAAAAAACATCAGGCAGCAATGAAGAAATTCTTTAAACAACTTAAATCTATGTTTAAAAACTAAGAACCTAGCTACACCATTGTATAAATAATGATCATAACATTAATCACATTTTAGGTATAGTATTTCAAACATACAATGGGGTTATGAGATATATAGTCATATACCAAGTCAGAGAAATAGTAGAGGCATCTAATGTATAAAAATAACGGCTTATGAGACTAACTTCATGCAGGGGCGGATATGTTCTGATTAATTTTATTTAGTTAAATATATGATATCTAAATTGTTGTGTATATGGTTTTTAGATTTGTGTTTTATCTATTGTTAAATATACTTTTGTGATAATGAAAGTTGCACACTTGGAAATAAATTATCTGATTAATTTTATTTAGTTAAATATATGATATCTAAATTGTTGTGTATATGGTTTTTAGCTTTGTGTTTTATCTATTGTTAAATATACTTTTGTGATAATGAAAGTTGCACACTTGGAAATAAATTATCTGATTAATTTTATTTAGTTAAATATATGATATCTAAATTGTTGTGTATATGGTTTTTAGCTTTGTGTTTTATCTATTGTTAAATATACTTTTGTGATAATGAAAGTTGCACACTTGGAAATAAATTATCCGCATGTTAGGATAAGTTTTTTTTAGAAATATTTCTAAAATAAGAAAATAAAAAAAATGAGATAAATTTTTCCATAAATAAAAATAAGTTTTTCATTAACTAATTTTTAAAAATTTATCAATATAAATTTTTTAAAAAATGAGATGACATCTACAAATGAGTGAATGAAAATTTTATTTTAATTTATAGAAAAATTTATTTAATAATTTATAGAAAAATTTATTTAATTTTTTTATTTTTATTTTTTTCTAGAAATATTTCTAAAAAAATATAGATTCAATAGGTCCTATATATGTTTCTGGTGCACTATTTGTTCCGCATAGACACTTATTAAAGTCAAGCGCCCACACACACAAGGAAAGTTATTCTGAATTGGATATTTTCGTCTCGGAAACAGTATAAGGATGTGGCTCAACAATAGATGGGAACTTTCTCGACTTTTAGGACAGAGTCTACTGTACGCAAGTGAAATCCATGCGTACCGTGCGAGAGAAATTACCACCTTTGGATATGGATTTCATTTCTTTTTTTTATTTTTCTTTTGTTGCCATTTACAAAAAAGTCCTCATCTTTCTCAATATCTCCGATCGTAGCACCAAGGACCGAGTCCCTTCTCTCTTCTTCTCCGAACCCCACCAAAACAACAGAACCATCGCTGCCGCCGCCGCATCACAACCTCAGTAACACCGTCCACCATTTACCCTTTCCTTTCACCACCCTCACAACCGAGTCCCTTCTCTCTTCGCGTTTCAGCACCACACCCCCGTTCTCTCTTCTCCACCGAGTCTATTGAATCCACAATGGCGGTGCCACCAGTCTTCTTCACCAGCAGCTTCAGGATGCAGCCGAGATCGGCACGGTTCACTTTATGATCTTTCACCTTCAAGAACCTTCCAAACAATTTCTCTTCTGTTAGCAAAAAAATTCACATTTTTATTTTTTTGTCGGGATGGAATTTTCTTGCTTTTATATTTTCTCTGCTTCATGTAGTTGGGGGTGTCTGTGAGATGAACATGTAAAGTTGAGATTTTTTCAATTATCTTCAATTTAGCAAGTTTAATTTTGTTCCATCAATATTCCCCTTATCTTCCAGTTTTCGATCTCTCCAACCCTTTCACAAAGATGCTTCCTTTTACTAGTTATTCAGAGTATTTCAATTTGAACTATTCATTCACATGCTTGTGACAGATATTTTGGTGTATGTGGGTGTGAATCACTGAGTCTGGAACCAACCGTACGGCTCGATCGAGGTGAATCGTGCAGTGCGGTGGGAGGTGCACGGTGGGTCACGGAAGTCGGAACTCGGAGGTGCCGAGGAGGAACTTCGACATGGTGGGAGGGAGGGGACGGAGGCCGGTGCTGTCGTCGTCGTCCACCGCTGTGTAGGCTCTTGGACAGTGGTAGAGGTAGAAGTAGAAGAAGGAAAGGGCAAATGGGAGAAAGCAAGCAAGAGGTAAAGAAAAAAAATAAAATAAAAAATGGAGACCGTCTGATGAAAATTCAAACGAATCCAATGACCACAGATCGTTTTCGGACGGTACGCACCACTTTCACTTGCGTACAGTAGACTCCGTCTACTTTTAGTGCATACCAAAGGCTCAATATGTGTCCATACTATGTCAATGGAGCGTGGCGTAGTATTTGGAAATTATACGTGTCGGAGAGAATTAGAGTATTTACATGGCAAGTCAACCATGGTAGACTTACTAATCGTCAAAGGGTAACCAAATTAATGGGGTATTGGTAATTAATCCCTAGCTACTTTAATCATTGCAATGTTGTTGTTGAATCAACTCTGCATGTGCTTAGAGAGTCCCCTTGCTTTGGGGCTTTTGTTGCATCTTATAAATTAAAGTCAAAAGTTAGGAGTGATTTTTTTTTTTTTTTTTGTAATGGGCTAACTTTAATCTCATAAGCTCTTAATACACAATAAAGCACTTACAGATTCACAATCGTGTCCTTGACTTTTTTATTACAAGTAGAATAGTCTAATCAACTAAGCTATCAAATCATTCATATTAAAAACTAATTAATATTACTATATATAACATTATAACTTTAAATACATAATTAATACACATAAATTTACATAATAATTTTATAACAATTAATTTTTATCTAATAATATATTTTTTAACATATATAAATTTATGAAAAAAATGAACTTATGATTTTATAAAATTAAATTTTTTAATATATATGAACCTAATATATTTTTATCTAATAATGCATATTTTATAAAATAAATTTAAAATAAAAATCATGGTTTAAAATATGTTTTATTAGATAAAAAAATATGATATTAAATAAAATTATTGTTTAAAATATGCATTATTAGATAAAAAATGTAAGATTTAATATATATTAACTTTATATATGAGCCTTACATTTTTTAATCAAACCATGATTTTATTTTAAATTTATTGTTCTAAAAAATGCATATATTTTATAGAAATCATAATTTTATCTAATAATATATTTTTTTTATCTAATAATGCATATTTTAAACCATGATTTTTATTTTAAATTTATTTTATAAAATATTCATTATTAGATAAAAAAAAGTATATTAGATTCATATATATTAAAAAATTTAATTTTATAAAATCATAAGTTCATATTTTTCAGAAATTTATATATGCTAAAAAATATATTATTAGATAAAAATTAATTGTTATAAAATTATTATGTAAAATTTTATGTGTATTAAATATGTATTTAAAGTTATAATGTTATATATAGCAATATTAATTATATTTTAACATGAATGATCTGGTAGTTCAATTGGTTAAAATATTGCGTTTGTAACCAAAAGGTCATAAATTCGACCAGAAAGTGATTAACATGCAATCAAATTAACCCGACCCAACTATGCCAAAAAAATTGTAACCCAACTAGGGTAGCTTGAATTGACGGTTCTATTATTGTGTCACATTCATGAATTTTTATTTCATAAAAAAAATACTTTATAATTTTTTAACCGTCATAATTAAAATCTTGACTCTCCAATAAAATTACGAAATATTTCCATAAACAAGAACGGATTTAAAAAATCATCAAAAATAGGACTGTAATTTTCTTTGTGCTTTAATTAATTAAATATCTACGTTCTAAAAAATAAATATTTAATAAATTTATTAGTTTTATATGTAAAATTAAAAATATTTTTTTATTTCAAATTATACAAGAAAGAAATATATGTGTTTATAACTCATAATTTTTTTCAAGTTTTAAAAGGTTTTTTTATCTCACAAATACAATAA
>PYAF01002968.1:124972-152192 GCA_007407185.1 Glycine tomentella | reverse complement strand
TTTATGAAAGAAACATTTTGAACCTTAAAATATTTTTTTCAACTTATAGGTAAAATAAAGGTGAACATATATTTATTTTCAATCTTTCAATTTAAAGTTATTTAATACTTTTATATTTTTCTTAACTTAAAGATTACTTTTAAGTTAAAATTAACAGATAACGTATTTTCTTTTATTTTGCAATTAATAATAGAGAAGGAAGAAGAAAAGTTTCTAAAATATTTGACCTAACGTTTCCTTTTAAGTAGGAGACAAATTCAGAATAAAATGGGTCAAAACTACATTAAAAGGTTGATCGAGAATATTCTTTAAAAAAATAATTATTCTCACCTTTTTTTATTAAGTAACTAGCTTAGTGTATTAATTTTTTTAATAATTTATAAGACTATATTTTATATTATTTCGAATTTTAATATGTTATTAATTATTAATTATTTAGTCTAAATTTTAATAAATATATGTGATATGTCAATAAATATTTAAATATATTTTTATTAACACATGTTTCATAAAATTGTTATTATTGATGGTATTGTCCTAAATAAAATTATCTTTACTTTGATTATGTTTTTATGTTTTCTTTTGATTTTTTAAAATAATTTAGTTTATTTTCTTTTGTCAAAACTCAAAAGTGACAATTGTTAATGTGGCAAAAATTTCGTCAAAGATAACATTATAAATGTTTTATATAATGTTGTACGAATATAAAGAAAAAAGACAAAAGAAAAAGTAAAGGAGGACAGGAAAGAAACATGTAAAAATGAATGAAGAGTTTGAATTTGAAATAGGAAATAAAATTCATTAAAAAGAGTTTTCAAATTTATTTTAATTTTTAAATATTTTTATTCTTAGATATTTCATTTTCAAATTCATATTTTTTAAGTCATAATAAAAATTGATACGGACATTAAATTTTTTTTGATACGGATGCTTCATACGGACATTTCGGAATTTATCTTATTTAAATTTGAATATTCTTAAAAATAGTTTTATTTTTAATTATGTTTCTCAAAATAAATATTATAGTTGCCCAAAATATTTTATTAATTGTTGGCAAAAAGAATTGTCACATCAAATATTAATTAAAATTATCAATATAATTAAATGAAGATTATATATGATTGTGCATTTAGTTTTATTTGGATTAGTCTCATTTTAATTTGAATTGTTTCCTAAAATGTATATCATTAAAACTAAAATAATTTTATTTAATATTTTTTGGATTAAATAAATATGGGATAGCATCATTCTATATAACAAAATCTTTATATATATATATATATATATATATATATATACTATGTTTTGATAATATATTTCAATTAGTTTTAAACTTTTTTATTAGTTAAAAAATTCACTTAGTTATTCGATAAATAAATTTTTTTAGTAATTTCTAACATTTTTTATAACACTACTTAAAATAGTAATTTTTAAAACATTAGTTTCTAACTTTTTATATTTTGTTTCACTTTTATTCTTGATATTCTTTTTCCTTTTTACCTTTTTAAATAAATCATTGTTTTATTATTTTATATCATTTTATACTTTTTAGCTATTTTAACAACTAATTTCATCTAACACGTCTAATTTAATAAGTTAGTTTTTTAATTTTCAACCACAAGATTTTAACTTTCGGCTATCAATTAACTTTCCGACTTCCAATTAGCTTTTCAGCAAGTTTTTTGGAACATAGCCATGACCTAATATCTAATATGTTCAGCAAAACTAGATGAAAAACAAACTTATTAACTTAGAAGTATTTGATAAAACTAACTATTAAAATAGTTGAAATTAATCAATTAATATAATTAATGTGATTGATTTGTTAAATTATTTTACTCGATAAAAATTGCTGTAATTATCAATTCTGCTTATGGTTTTATTTATTTATTTATTTTCTTTTTGAATTATTATTTCTAATAACGCATTAGTGTTTTAAGAAAAAAATAAAAAAATGAAGATTATAATAATACACAAATAAATTAATTAAAATTTTATTCTTAAACATGAATTGTTTTCTTTGATTTTTTTGTTTCAAAATGTATCACATCACATGTTAGTTTTAAACTCATTTATAATTTTGTTAAATTTTTATTTTTTTTTTTAATCAGAATGATGAATTTGAGTTTAATACTACTTGAACCAATAATTTGTTGGTATTATGAAATCGTATATAAGTGTTTAAAATGTGAATGAAATATTTATTTTGAAAATATATATTGAACATTCTTTATATTGAACTTTTGATGGTTCTTCAGAAGAAAGGACAATTTTTTTTTCCATTTTCAATTTTCAAAGAATATTGTACATAGTTATTTTACATGAGATGAAATTATATATGTTATTAAATATGATTAAAACTGAATGGAGGAACAGTGAAGTACTAGAAGAAAGAGAACAGGGGAAGAGTTCAAATTCTGTTACCTCAAACAAAATTGCTTCAGAAAAAAAAATACATGCAGACAATAAAAATTCGTCAAAGCTTGATTCATATTCAATGTTTTTTTTTTAAAAAAAAAATCAGCATGTTAGACATGATGAGGTATGGTTCATATTCATAAATAGGTTTGATTACCCTTGTACACATTCAATTTTTTTATAAGACTAATACACATTCAATTATATATAAAATCTGTTGGATTGAGTTTCCTCCTTCAATGTTGGCCCAGGTCCATTAAGGGTTTCGAAACTCTAAACATACTTCATCACTATAAATTCATTAGTTGAGGGTGGAGGCGGCAAACTGAGATTGAGATTGAGACTAATTGAGAATCAGAGAGCGCAACGCAGCGTAGAGTTTGAGAGCCTCAAGTGAGATTCTTGAGTGCACGTTTGAGCAAGCCTTGTGCTTTGCATTTAAGAGATCTCCAGAGTTTGAGCGAAACACTCTAGGGAGTTTGATTATCACCATTGTTGGAGAGGCTGAGTGAACCACCACACTGGTGTATTTTGATTCTTTGTACCCATTATTATTATAGTGGAAGTTTGATTCTGGACCAGTGTCCCGTGAGTTTTTGCTTCTTCACATTGAGGAAGGTTTTCTCACGTTAAACATATTGATTGTGTTTTTCTCTATTTCTCTTCTCTCGCGCATTTTTGTTTCGCTTCCGCAATTGTCTTGAGGGTCCGTCTTGACCCAACAGTGGTATCAGAGCCCGTGTTCGAGGGTTCTGAAGAAGACGAGATGGAGACCAGTGGCATAACTCATGATGAAGATATGTTCAAGCTAACCGCAGACAACTTCACTTATTGGAGGCTGATGATGGAAGATCATCTCTACTGCAAAGATCTGTATGAGCCTATCGTTCTTAACGAAAGACTGGAAAAATCGACAAAGATTGGCAGATCCTGAGTCGTAAGGCGGTTGCCATGATCAGGAAATACATTGATAGAAGCCTCTTTGAGTACGTGTTCGAGTTTATGAACGCGTACGAATTTTGGAACAAGCTAGAAACCATGATTCAGAAGAAGACTCCCAGGAATAAAGCGCACCTGGTTCGCTGACTTGTGAAGCTAGAGTACAAGGTCGGCATGAGCATGATTGAGCACCTCAACACCTACAAAGGTATTTTAAATCAACTCTCCAAAGCTAATGCGAAAAATTGATGATGAGATGTAAGCTTTGTTGTTGTTGAGCTCATTGCCAGAAAGCTAGGATACTTTGGTAATGACATTGAATAACTCGGCTACAGAAGGTAAATTGACGATGGATGTCATCACCGACAATCTCCTGAATGAAGAAGCTAGGAGAAGAGAACGAGGTGTCTCTAGCACATATGAGGCCAATGTGGCTGAAAACAGGAAAATCCAACTTCCGAGGTAGAAGCAAGAGGCGCAGTTGAGCTGGACAAGATAAGTCCAGAGGCTAATCTAAACCGAAATATGATTTGAAGTGTTTCTACTGTGGGAAGGTAAGACATAAGAAGACTCATTGTTGGACTTTGCAGAAAGATGAGCAGAACGACAATGTGAAGTTAGATCAGATTGTGCCGAAGAAGAAGGAAGACAAGAACACCACTGCGGTTGTTGTCAGTGCTGAAGCCGAAATATCTCTACTCGGAGAAGATAATTTTTTGAATGTTGCCTATGATGACTGCGCCTGGATTGTTGACTCAGGTGCCTCCTTCCATGTTACTCCTCAAAAGTTTTTTCTCATCTTATTGAAGTGGCGACTTCAGAATAGTGAAGATGAGAAATCAGGTGGCCAGCAAAATTGTTGGTGTCGATGATGTAACCCTGACCACGGATGTCGGGTGCTGACTTGTGTTGAAAGATGTGAGGGATGTGCCTGACATGCGTTTGAATCTAATATCGGTTGGCAAGCTTGATGATGCCGGATTAGTAAACTATTTTGGAGGATGTAGATGGAAACTGGTCAAGGGAAACTTGGTGATGGCTTGAGGTAAGAAGGAAGGCTCCTTGATGTGATGCAAGGAAAGATAAATGGTGGAGAAGCCAACTGAGTCCGTGATGGACTTAGCTTGGAGTTATGACACAAGCGTCTTGGTCACATGAGTAAGAAAGGGCTCTAGATTCTGAAGAAGAAAGAGCTATTGATCAGGTTGAAGGATCAAGTACTGAAGAGTTGCACGCATTGCCTAGCTGGAAAGCAGCATCGGGTTTCGTTTGAGACCGCATCAACCCAGACGACGCAAAAACATCCTTGACCTCGTCCATATTGGTGTTTGCTCCATGTCTGGGAGATCACTTGGTGGAGCTCAGTATTTTGTTTCCTTCATTGATGATCACTCCCACAAAGTGTGGGTATGTCTGTTGACGAATAAAGACCAGAAACTCCAATCATTCAAAGAATTTCATGCTATGGTGGAAAGGGGGACTAGCAAGAAATTGAAGGTGGTCAGATCTGACAATGATGGTGAATATTGTGGTCCCTCTGATGCTTAATGTAGAGAAGTCGGAATCCGACTTGAGAAGACGTCTCCCAAGACTCCGCAGCTGAATGGACTTGCTGAAAGGATGAACGGATTATTGAAGAGAATGTCTGAAGTATGTTGTCCAATGTCGGATTGTCAAAATCATTCTTGGGAGAAGCCGTCAGAATTGCTGTTGATTTGATCAACCTCTCACCATCACGACCACTATAAGGAGAAATTCCTGAATAAGTCTAGACAGGTCGGAAAGCGACCTATGATCATCTGAAAGTGTTTGGATGCCGAGCTTTCGTGCATATTCCTAAAGATGAAAGAACAAAGCTTGATGCAAAGACGAAGGAATGCATTTACCTCAGTTCGTCGAAAACCGAGTTCGGGTTCAGACTTTGGAATCCAATCAATAAGAAGATAGTGAAAAGTCGAGATGTGATCTTTCATAAAGATGAGACCATTCATGACATCTTGAAGCTCAAAGTTCGGGTTATCATCCGACAAAAGGAACCCGTCCCTCCTGTTAGAGCTGAAGTAAGGGGAGAAATCAATGAAGAAGATTATGAAGATGACCAGCAACAAGTTGATGAGGACCAAGATACTGAGGTCCGAGTTGATGAAGAGGATTGGGATGAGAATGATGAACCAGATTCTCAAGCTGATGAAGAAGAACAACAGAGATACCCCACTAGAGAAAGAATACCTTGTACAAGATATCCTTCTGATGAATACACCATCATTGCTGAAGATGGTGAGCCTCAGAGTTATAACGAGGCCATAACGAGCTCAGGAAAAGAAGAATGAGAGAAGACATAGAAAGACGAAATGAAGTCCTTGCATGAGAACCAAACTTATGAGTTGACCGAGCTGCCCAAAGGAAGACAAGCTCTGAAAAATAAGTGGGTGTACAAAATTAAGAGGGAAGAGAATAGGTAAAAGCTGAAATACAAAGCCCGGATTATAATGAAAGGCTGCAATCAGAAGAAAGAAGTTGATTTTGAGGAAATCTTCTCTTCTGTTGTGAAGATGACCTCGATTCGAATTGTGTTAGCCATGGCAATGTCAATGGATCTTGAGGTAGAACAAATGGACGTGAAAACGGCATTTCTTCACGGTGAGTAGGAAGAAGAAATATATATGGAGCAACCTGAAGGGTTCCAAGCTCGAGGATGTGAATGCATGGTATGCCGGTTGAAGAAGAGTCTCTATGACTTGAAACAAGCATCTCGATAGTGGTACAAGAAATTTGAATCCTTCATGAATGAGCACAAGTTTGTGAAGACAGATTTTTGCCTCCGATTTGGAGAAGGTGAAGGCGGGTTGCAAGGCTACTCGAATGCTGATTTAGGGGGAGATTCCGACTCAAGGAAGTCGACGACTGGATACTCGATGACATTTGCAGGAGGAACTATCTCTGCAATCAAGATTACAGAAGTGTGTGGCACTTTCGACAACTGAATCTTGCAAAGAGACGTTGTAGATGAAGAAGTTCCTCATGAAACTCGGCCATGATCAAGACAAGTACGAGCTGAAGTGTGACAACCAAAGCGCAATTCACCTTGCGAAGAACTCAATCTATCACTCTCGCGCTAAGCATATCGATTTGAGGTATCACTGGATTCGGGATGTGGCGGAAGATGGACAGCTCACACTTGGCAAAGTGCACACTGACCATAATTGGTTTGATATGATAACCAAGCCGATATCAGCAAGGAAGTTTGAAGATTGCTGTGAAGGTGCCGGGTGGATGAGCCCGACTCATTGAAGATGTCGGCCTGTGGTTTGAACCGTCGCATTGAAGTCGGAAAGGGAGAATTGTTGGATTGGGCTTCCTCCTTTAATGTTGGCCCAGGCCCATTAAGGGTTCCGAAACCCTAAACCTACTTCACCACTATAAATTCATTAGTTGAGGGTGGAGGCGACAAATTGAGATTGAAATTGAGACTAATTGAGAATCAGAGAGTGCAATGCAACGTAGAGTTTGAGAGCCTCAAGTGACATTCTTGAGTGCACGTTTGAGCAAGCCTTGTGCTTTGCATTTGAGAGATCTCTAGATAGAGTTTGAGTGAAACACTCTAGGGAGTTTGATTATCACCATTATTGGAGAGGTTGAGTGAACCACCACACTGGTGTATTTTGATTCTTTGTAACCCATTATTATTATAGTGGAAGTTTAATTGTGGACCAGTGTCCCGTGAGTTTTTACTTCTTCACATTGAGGAAGGTTTTCTTACGTTAAACATATTGATTGTGTTGCTCTCTATTTCTCTCCTCTCGTGCATTTTTATTTCGCTTCCGCAATTGTCTTGAGGGTCCGTCTTGACCCAACAAAATCTCTATTTCTGATTGACAAAAAACTTGAATGAAGTCTTGAAGACCTGAAAGATTGAAGAAGAAAGAGAACAAGGGAAGAGTTCAAATTCTGCATGTATAGAATTTATTTATTCAGTCATCTGATTCAGAACATAGAAAAGATGCCATTATTTAATTTTTGCCCATTCAAGGACAAATAAAGTGGCCGTAAGGGGCAACGCACTTGTTCAGGCATACATACATATATATAGTAAAAAAAACACTTTGAATTCAAGTTCATGTTTCTCCAAAACAAGCCTGGTTGAATGACTCAAGCTTTAGGTTGCGGTTGTGGACCTCGATTTAAAAGCATGGTCAGCAACATTACCACCATGGCAGCACTTGTAATTAACCGATGTGATCTCCATCACACGTCCACAAGAGGCATTTGGGCATGTTATGGTTGCTAGGACATCCAAAGTGTTAAATTCACATGGTTGAGGAGCAGGTAGATCACGTTGTGTGTCATAATATTCTTGGAATGCAATGTCAAAGCCTTCTTTCACAAGCACTCTTCCTTTCCACTTTTCAAAATCTGCCACAGTTTGATACATAGGTTGGCCGTGACCCAGAATCCTCACATTGGACCCTTTGCTAAGAATGGCCCATCCTTGTGTATCCTGCTTGAGGCAGAGCAAAGACCTGATAATTTCTTGGATCTCACAGTCCAAATTCTCGGAGTGCTTCTTTTGCCTTTTGCCTTCTATGCCAATCCAGAATCGAGGAACTATCTTGGGGTCATCCTTTCCTAAATGGTAATAGTCTATTATTGCATCTGCCCTCCTTATTGTATCGTGCCTTTTAATTTTATCCACTGCCGCAGTGAATTCTCGGGTCCACTTGTCGCTACCTCCATATATGAAGATATACCTATCACCTTTCACCTGATAGAGATAATTGCATATATGTATATACATTAAGTTGATTGACTTTTGTAATCATTATCTCAAAAAATCATAGTTGTATGTTTTGGTTTTTACCTGTATACCATGAAGATTTGTTTTCTTGACCTCATCCCAGAACCATTTCCATTTCTGAGCAAGTAGGTAAGCATCGGATTTTCGGAAAGGGAATGCGTGGATCCCCCATTCGAAAATGATGTCCAAGGCATCATCGTTCAACAGGACACCTTGAGGCTTCACCACCGGAAGGATAGGTTTACCCTGGAATCTGAGATCCTCTTCAATTAGCCTGATGCCAGGTAAGGGTACTTGAGCGTACTCCACCACATACCACTTTATGTCACTCTTCAAAGTGTTGAAAAGTTCCCTCCTAGCATCCCCCCATTTGTTCTCGATCGGGATCCACAAAATCTTGAATTCCTCTTTCTTGAAACCGTTATTGTCATTCGGATCTTCCACAAGTCTCTCATAGATTGAATTCAGAAGCCGAATCTCGTCGTCAATTCTGTCCAGCCCCGAAATGAACAACAACACATACTTCTCCTTGAAAACCTCAACATTCTATATATTCACAAAAAATATATGTAAGTTATAACAAGTGTTGATAGAGTGTTTGTAAAATCATTTAATGGTACGGACCACATTTCTGTTGGCTTTGCCATCATATATTTGAGACTTATATCCATTTTGATTGATCAGAAGCTTCAAAAAGTCTACGATGTCTTTAGGCTTTTTAAAGGCCTTCTTACGTCTCCGGTAGTCTTCTATAGTAGCTGCACCAATAAAGGAGATCGAGGGAGTAATTTCTTTTCATTACGTTAAGTAGAAACTAGAAATTTGAAAGGATATTAATTGAAGGAGGAATGCGAAACACTAATTAAGCACACAACCTTTTTGTTGCTCGCATATCTCAAGTTGATGCTTGAACTCATCCAGAGCGGTAGAAAGTTTGCCACGGAAGTCCGATAATGCATAGTTCCTGAAACACAAAAAGTTTATCAATTTGTTAATAACATTTTAAAAAAAAGATTAGTTAGTAAACATTAACTTACGAAACAGCCTGGATGTTGGTGTTGCAAGCGACAAGGGAACCGACAAGCCAATAAACAAGGAGGGGGATGAGCTGCAAGGCATCTGAGAGAGCGGGAACATCCTCAGTCTCATAGGTTTCATCAGAAGACAAGGCTCCCCAGCATCTGATCTTCTCAACGGCCTCCATGACCAACTTCACTGTTGCGTTGATATCAGTCACGGGAAGCTGTCTGTGTTGGATTTGATTCAGCAGTCTCAACGAGTTTCCCAGAGGGTCTGATGCCTGCTGAAGGTTCCAGAAATTTCCATACTCCAAAGCGAAAGCCGCTAGAGCTATCAGCGCTTTTGCGTCCCAAGAGTACTTTCTCAGTTGTTGAAGAATCCGAAGGGTTGTTTGGTGTGCGTTTTCTGGCCCCCAAGGTAGGGTCATCATCTGCCACACCAATCATATATACGTACAAAATCATCGTCAAGACTTCTATCAACTCAATCTTCTTAATTATCACACTTTCTACTTTACTTTAACATATTTCTTTTTTACTATTTAAATATTTTAAACAGCTCTCACTATTACACATCACTTTTTTTTTACATTTTAATAAACAACTCTTTTCTCTAACTCAACAACTTTATTTCTTTTTTTTTTATTTTTTTACTAAATAATGAATTTACAACTAACTTCATATTCTTATATATATTTTATCACATTAATTAATTTTTAGAGTATATGTACCGACAATATCTACAATAAAGTAGTTTAACACTCATATATATAATAAATTTGTTATTTTTATAATAATTATTTAAAATTTAAAAATTTATACTAATGTTGATTTTAATTAATTTTAATTTTTTGCCAGATTATATTTAGTCATCTTAAACGCTAAATTTTTATGCTGAAACTGCATAACTTTTATTAGTCATTAAACCGACACTGCATAATTGGGACGTACAAAAGAATATAAGAGCTGCTGTTTGAGGAGTGCTTAATTATAAGCATCAATTTCAATAACAAAAACTGTTGAAAATATAAATGCGACAAAATATATACCTGGCACGACATCAGCTTCAGAGTGGAGAATTCTGGTTTGAAACTGCTTATGGTTATGGGATTTCCTACAAATCCATTGGGCTCATCTATCTGTACGTAAGACACCGAAATATATTACTGAGACGGTTTTGATAAAATGATTAAAAAAAGGAATAACGTATATCATCACTAAGATTGCATTTTGTTAATTAATTACCTTAAGAAGAGCCCCAACAATTCGAGTTGATAGCTTGATAATGTTGGACACGACGTTGAAGAGGGGTTCATTATCGAACACTTCGTCATCGTAAGTGTGGGATACATAAACTTTTTCAACGATCTCAGTATCACTCAAATTAAATGGGTTCGGAAGCAGAGGTTTTAGTTGAGTGTTGGAGATCGACATGTCGGTAATCGATCAGCTTCGTAGCTAGGTTTGGATGCGAATGAATGATGTGTGTTTTGTGCTATCGTTGAGTTGCTCAACCTATTTATATATAGCTTAAGATCCTTTGAGGCTTTACACTATGAATAATTAATAACTTTAGCTAAGATGAGAGTGTTTAGAGTAAATTATACACAGCAAGCGTACGTGAAACGTGCCGCTCTGATGCAAAGTTCAGCTTTACCCCTTGTGGTAGATTCGTACGAGACGTTCGTGAGTCACGATATGATAAAGGATATAGTTGGCATTTTCTTGTAATTTCACCAAACTACTACTGTGTTTTTCTTCTAGTAGTGGTGGAATTAATTTCCTGAAACTTTCGCTTTTATAAAAGATGGTAGCTCACTTGTCTAAAGGTTCAAGGCAAGAAGATTACACAGGACAATGTTACCTTAGATGACAATGATTTGTTTCCTATGTTGGAATTTACCGAAACTTTTGCTTTCCAGAAGGATGTAAGCTGAAGGTCACGTTTGTCCCAAGCTTCAAGGCAAGAAATTTCACAGGTCTTGACAGTTTTTTTTGTCAGCTACTCAGCTACACATGTCTTGACAGTGAATTTTGTTTCCAGGATTTTTACCTAATTTTGATTTATACTTACTCTTCTTTTTTTCTTTTTTTTGTATATTTCTACTGCTGTATTCTAAATTATAGTATTGGGAATTTGTAGAATAAAAATTCACATTGGGTTCTGTTAAGTCAGAAGCGTTTGACTTTTAGTTGAATGACGTGTTTATAAATGAAAAATTGCCCCCACATCTCAAGTATAAAATTGTGGTGTACATCATCAATTACAAATTCAATATGCAAATAAATACAAGTAAAAAGGTTCATTTAAGTTGATTATTTGACCTAAAAAACTCAATACAAATGGAACAACACATGCATGGAATCATTGCCGGTCTATCCTTTCAAATGTTATCTTTTATTAAGTTTTTTTTTATAACCAAATATTTGATTACGCTTAAAAGCTAGATCTTTCTTGTTATTATTAATTAGTTGAAGCTACTCATGAACAATGGTTGCATTGCAATTGCGTTATCTTGAAGCATTAGGCTACTATAAATTGCGGTGAAATTAGGCATAACCATATTTCTTTTTGTCCATCTTTATAATTTGTGTTCTTGTTTAACATAGTTAAAATCCTGTGTGGTCCCTAAAATTAAAATTTTGTTCGTTTGTCAATCTAGAATTGTTTCATTCATTTGCATTATATATATATAATGTCCAAAGTACTACTGTCCAAACATTTTCCTTTTTCAGAAAGACCGACCAAAGGTTAAGGCAAGTATATTATATTGGGCAATGCTACCACAAGCGACGTACAAAACTACAACGAATAATCTTAGTTAAAAGCGAGACTTGTTCTAAATTCACTTCAATCGATGCCGACAAAGACGATGGTGTCATTGGTGTGTCAAAGAAGCAAACCATGAAATCGCGAAATTATAATTTTATAATAAGCTCATCAATTTTTTATATAATCATTTATTGTGAAGCTATATACATATTCGGATTATATATATATATATATATATATATATGGATTTCATAATTTGAAAACTGTGAAGTTATATAGAGAGAGAGAAAATCTAACCTTTTAATTCTAAATAGACAATAAACAACATAATATGAAAAAAATGTAGGTGCCAACTAACTTTTCATTACTGTCTTATAATTAAAGAGTTGTCTTAAAACGATGCGCAACCTTAACCCTAAGATCTTATCATCTTAATTATTATTAATTTGATATTCTCAAATTTTATTATTGTGAAATTTTGTTACTTAAATTTGATTTCAATTTTAAATTTTGAGATTCTATATCAAATTAATTATAAATATTATCTTTCTTTGGATATATTAAATTTTAATATTACTATTTTTTCTGAATAAAAAATTATATTATGTAAGTTAGATAACGTGACTTACCAAGATCAAGACAAGTTGAATTTGAATTTTTATCATCAATAAGGTTATCATTAATGGTTAACAAAAATTGAACTCATGTTTGTAGAATGAATTTGTTGAATCAACCTTTGTTGGTAATTTTAATATTAATAAATTTTATTTTATTTTTTAAAATTTGAAGACATTCTGTATTGTTGTTAGAGATAATGTGTCATGATTTCAATATTTTTTTGTCAATTTTAATTTTCTTTCTTTCTTTAATTTTTTAATAAGAATAAATTATGCAAATTTTTGAGGTTTGACAAAATTTAGGAAGCCCCCTCTTCATTTACATCATTACTTTTATCCCCTCCTAGTTCTGTTAGGTGAAAAAATTAATAAAATTTAAAAAATTTAAAAAAAAACCATCTCTATCCTTTTATTTTTCCAGTTGTGCCTAGGTGTGTTCACGAATATGAGTCACATGCAAATCTAAATTAATCCAAAGCAATCTCAACAGTTTGGATTTGATCATTTATGTATTTTGGTCAAAATTGAACCGAATTGATTAAAATCATTCATATACTAGTTGGATTACAGGTTTAAATTTATAGATCAGTGAATCTGACCCGTGAACCCGTAATTAAAATATAAATATAAGGATGATGATTGTGATGATGAATTTAGAATGAAAATGAAGAAAAAATAGGGTGAGGTGAAAAAAAATGAGTTAGATAGGTATTTGTAGGATGATGTTAGAAGATGATTACTCTGAATTTGATAATTTTCAAATCCAAATATTAGATTCTTTCATGCATGGCTAGAGAATTGGTCATTTCTGTATCTATTGTATCATCTTAATCTACATTTAATACAAAAAAATAGAATTATAAATTCATTTTGTAGTTCCTTAAGTCTCACTATTGTTGAAGCTTTTATTTGTGTCCAAAATTGGCTTAGATATGCAAAACAAAATGTTAATGACTTGTAAGTTAAAATAAATGAAGCGTAAAAGATTGAATCAGATGTGAAATCTCTTATTTCATTTTTTTATATTTGTATAAAATATCAATTAAATTTTGTGCTAATGGGATTGTATTTAAAATTTTATAATTATTTGATTTGACTTTAAATACTTGCTACTATTGGAACTCCAAGTGTTGAAATTGTAAGTATTTAAACTTCTAATGTATTACTTTTAGGTACATTGTTATTTGTTTCATTTTTTTTAAAATTTATTTTTTTTCATGTTTATAATATTAATTAATCATAATTTGTTTATTTGTTTCGATAAATCTAGTTGCAACAAAACTTATTACAAAAAATTAGTTGTAGAAAATAATTGTAATTCAGATTTTATAGTAAATCTCATTCAAAAATATTTTGTTTTAATTTATATTTGTTTATTTTAGAATATTATGTTGATGATATTAAATAAATTATATTTAAATAATAGTTTTAAAATAAATAATTTATTCATCGGAATCAAAACCATACTATTCAGAAATTAATTAAATGCATTGAATTAAAAAAAATTATAAAAATCAAATCGAACTAAGCATTCAAATTTAATTAGATTACATTCTAAATTTAATCATACTCGATCCGACCAGCAGCTGAACACCCCTAGTTGTGCCCTTTCATTTAACCCTCGCTCTCAATTTCAAGCTTTTGATCTGTGCAAAATTTGAACCAAAAAATGCATATTTGAGTAAAGGAGGCGAATGGGTCAATTGGCACAGAGAAAACATGAACCAAACATGCCGCTGAGTCTGTCAAGATCGTTTATGCTGGGAGTGATGTGGCCAAATATATGAAGACGGAGGAGGAGGACAAAGGCGCGAGACGAAAAGAGATAAGCACGGCGACGACGCTGAAGAGCGCGGCGATGACAGCGCTGGAGTGAGAAACAGGACGAGTTTCGTAATGCTTCTATTCGTAGAGAATGAAAAGGAGAAAAGCCCGTACACTATATAGAGAAACGACAATGGCGTAATCGACACACTTCTTTTTGGCGGCGTTGCCATGCATTTCGCATATTGCAGCTGCGGCTCTCTTCTTGGCTTGACGTTGGAGGCGCGCGTTGTTCTCTCTGAGGTTGCCATAGGAAATTAGAAATTTAGAATCAAAAGATGGTAAGAGAGAGAGGGGAATGAGTGTTAATTTAAGAAGAACGGAAAATGAAAATATTCTAGGTGTGTTAAATGTTTTGTTTGTTTAAAATTTGTGCGGTGGGTCTTGTTCCATTGCAATTGCTACACTATAAGAATGCATTTTGTTTGAAATTGGCCATTTGGTTAATTATTTAGAGAAATGTGATTGGAATCTGCACAAAGGAAGGAATTAATATGATATGTTGGCTATCTAAAACTACTCTTGATGATTTTTTTTTTTGATGGAACATATACCATACTCCACATTTGCCATGATTAAGTTCTTCATTCCTTTTTTATTTTCCTTTCAAAGTCCAATATTTGCAAGGTTGAAGTAGATGACATTTTAGGGGGGAAAATGCATTAGAAGCCATGCTAGATGCCCAAGATTCCTTTCTTTCAAGATATTAACCGTGTCAAATAGAGAAGGGACTTTGTAATGTTTAGTAAACATTTAGGATTTATTTTGTAATGGCTAATAGATTGACTTGCTTTTTACCTTTCGTATTCGGCGGAAGTCAATGGGAAGACCAGGAGCAGCAACAGGCACAAGCAACACCAGAAACAGAAATCGGAATAGTCATATATATAAGTAGTCGTAGGAATCGCCAAAGCAAGCGTATTCTATTTCATAACCTCTTGTACCTTTAGACCCTGGATCTTCTAGTTGAGAGTAGACTTATGTAATTTACTCTGTTAATAAATGCTAAGGACATGTTTGATATATACAATTTCTTTTTATAAAAGAATCACCTCTTTTTTAAAACAATAATAATATATCACTTTTTTTTAATTTTTTTTAGGTGTTTGTTTTAGTTTCTTTTTTAAAATAATCAGAAGCTATTTAATAGTTTCGCATGAAATCAATTGTTTCTTTTAAAAAATTGAGTTTTTATTATTTTGATACAATATGTTGTTGTAAATATTATTTTGAATAAGAGGAAAAGTAACAGATTCTTTGTTATTATTTTTAACATATTCTTTGAGAATATATATATATATATAATATTTATATATTGATTAAGAATAAAAGTAATACCTTAATTAATAATTTTTTTGTCAAAGATACATGAGATAAAGCAGTACGTAATTCATTATAAATGAAATAATAATAGAAGCCAACAACTGGATTCTATTTTAATTGAATCAAAATCAATTGCAGATAAACAAACAGATGGTGTTTGAAGCCATTATTTTAAACCCATAGAAGGGTAGCACAGAAGAGGCTTCATGACAACATACAGCCGAAACGTAAAAATGAGAATAGTACGATAAAAGTACGTAAGGGCACACAAACTTGGAATAGAATTGAAAAGGTGGATCCGTCAGCAAAATGGATCGATGCAATTAAGAAGCGTAGAGCTTCTTCTCAATCATGACATCGCCACTCTCTGGAACTTCAGCCTTGTGATGAGCTGTTTGACCGTGGCAGCACATGTAACTTACAGAAGCAATCTCCATGGATCTGCCACAAGCAGCATCAGGGCAATTAATGGGGTGAAGAATATCAGCAGGGTAGTTAGCCAACTGCATTTGCGAGCATTCATGAGGGTAGTTGTGACGCTTCTGCTCATAGTATTCCTTGAAAGCCACGTCAAACCCTGCTTTCTCCAGCACCTTTTCCTTCCATATCTCGAAATCAGCTGCAGTGGCCAGCATTGGGTCCCCACTCCCCAACAACTTCACGTTCGACCCTTTGCTGAGAAGAACCCACCCGGGTTGTTGCTGTTTAAGACAGAGCAAGCTCTTTATCTCCTCAGTTGTAGGGTCCTTGTGTGTCTTCTGAATCATGTTCGCGAACAGGCTCTCTATGCCAATCCAGAAGCGAGGAACGATCCTGTGATCTTCCCTTCCGAATGGATAGTGCTCTATCACTGCGTCTGCCCTCTTGATGATCTCATGCCTTTTGATTCTTTCCACTGCCTGAGTGAAATCTTGCTGCCACTTCTTGTCACTGCCTCCATAGATGAAGATGAAACTGTCCGCTTTTATCTGATCGATCATCATTCACATATACACACATTTTTATTTGCAATCAAGCTTTAAAGGATAAAGGGTAGCTAAAAATAATATTGATATAAGTAAAGTTGCACTTACAAGGTCTTGCAGCTTGGGATTGACTTTCTTCATTTCGGCCCAGAACCAATTCCATTTCTGGGTGAGGACATCATCATCAGAGGGTCTGAAAGGGAAGGCATCGATGCCCCACACGAAAATCATGTGCATTGCATTGTAGTTGACGACCCTGCCTTGAGGGTTGAGCACAGGGATGATGGGTTTATTCTTGTAGTTCAAGTCCTCCCTTATGAGCCTGATTCCCGCCAAGGGGTAGAAATATTCCGTCACATACCACGGCATTTCAAGCTTCAGGTTATCATACTCTGCCCTGCGCAGAAGATTCCACTCATCCACGACGGGGACCCACAGAATCCTGAAGTCCTCTTTCCTGTATCCTTTCACTTCCCTTGGATCTTCCTGTAATCCCTCGTAGATTGATTGCAGAAGCCGAACCTCGTCTCTGATGCTGTCAAGCCCCGAGATGAACAGTAACACGTGTTTCTTCCTGAACACTTCGATGCTAACCATTTGTCTGGTGAGTCCATCGTAGACATGGGGGTCGTGAACTTCGTTGTGGTAGATCAGAACCTTGAGAACCTCTACAATTTCTGTGGGGGTTTGAAGCAACTTCTTACGCCTCCAGTAGTCTTCTAGGTCACCTGAAATCAATCAACACAGATGCATGAATTTTACATTTTCTTCTTTCTCAGGAATAGACTGAACCCTTCATGCAGGAAGATAAAACATATTTATGGTGATAGTTAATTTCAAATTTGTAAACATATTTATATTATGACTTTCAATTAAATTATTCTTTATACATATACCTCTTTATTCCTTCAAAAAACAAAAAAATACCTCTTTTTTTTAATTTGGAACAGGTGGATCGATACATATTTTACTGAGTATTTATCTATCCCTTCATAAATAAAAATAAAAAAACAAAAGAAATGTCAAATACATAGATGCTTAGATAGTTATAAATCTACACTCACTTTCTCTTCCAGCACATTTTTATCTCTGTTTTCCTTCATCACATTACTTATCACACAAATCACTCTATTTTTTCTTTCATCACATTACTTATCACACATGTCAGTCCAATTTTTTTATATCTCTTTTTTCTTTCATCATATTACTTATCACATTGTTAATTTATTTTTCTTCTTATCAGTACTCTTTAATCTACTTGAATCCCACCCTAAAATGAGAAATTCTTAGGTGCACCCGGAGCAAAACATTTTCTTGTTCTGATCCATTCATTGTTCGTCATGTCAGCAATCTTCCTAGAAAAAATAAAAATTGTCATTAATCTACCTAGAAAAATTAAAAATTGTTATTAATATAGGAAACAACAATGATCCACAATGCTGACATGATGAACAATGAATGGATTAGAGCAAGAAAAATGTTTTGCTCCTGGTGCACCTAAGAATTTCTCCCCTAAAATGGGGTTGAACGATCTTAGTAATTTTCCAAACCTATTTTCTTTCTGCTCCTGGTGAGATTCGCCTTTAATTTGCTGATAACAGAAGCAAGCTTGTCGTCAAAATTGGCTATTTCGTATCTAGAGTCCCTGAAGAAAAGTAATTGAGAAAGATATATAAGAAGAGAATATTTGTATATATTGATCAGATGATGATATATAGAGAAAATAAAGTGCTTACGATTCACCAAGGAGGAAATCAAAGTGATTAGCACAGACAACAGTGGTGACGATAGCCCAGTAGACAGCAACAGGGATCTCTTGCATGGCTTCAGCTAAGGCTGGGACGTCCTTCAAGTCATAACCTTTGGTAGAAAGCCTCTCCAGCTCGGTGATGCACTCAACCGCGATGAGCAAGTTCTTGACCAAGCTGTTGTATTCAGCCACTGCTTGCCTGTTCCTCTCCACGATGTGAACTCGGCTCATCTGTGCCAGTGATCTTCCCAGATGGTCTCCACTCGGAGTCTGGACGAGGTGCCAGAAGTTTCCATACTCCAAAGCGAAAGCCGCCAGAACCAGTATCGCTTTTCCATCCCATGTGTACGTTCTCAGCTGGTCAAGGATCGACATTGCTGTGCTGTGTGCATGATGCTCACCGTGTGGTGTGTTCATCATCTACGTACACCCACCCACATTATTATTTTTTTTTTATTTTTTTATAACAATATTACAGTCATTCATAACAACAACAACAACAAGTAATAATCAACAACCTGAGAAGCAATATGCTTAAGTTTTAGGAACGGTGGGTCGAAAGTGGACAAAGGAACCTTGTCTTCAATAAGACCAACGGGTGTGCCAGTCTGCAACAAAACAAATAATATTGCTTTCCTCCATTACATGCAAATGTATATTATATAGGTTGATTGAATGTTTCGTACCTTTACAGCAACACTATCAGCAAGTGCAGTGGAACGCTTGATGATGTTTGCAGTAACGTTGAAAAGCGATTCCACATCGTACCTTTCAGCGGTGTGTACGTGGGTAATGTAAACCTTCTCCAGGATCTGATCATCAGTCCAACCCAATGGGTTCAAAGTGTTGGTTTGAACCGAAGAAGGGGTCGCCGGAGAAAGTGAAGTCACTAATGCCATTGCTCGATCTCTTTGTATCTGATCTCTCAGGTTTAATTTGATTGTGCCTTCTTCTTTCTCTGCTTCGCTTATTTATAACTCTTTAAGAGTGGGCTAGAGTTTACACTTGCCGCAACACACAGAATCTAAGAGCCAACTCTTTTTGTGACATCAATGCAGGATTTTACAATATAACCTTGTGCATTCGTGATTCATATGATGTAAGCAGGGATAGTATTGACATTTTGGTGCAGCTTTGGCTTTTGATAAAGATGGTGGTATGTTTGTTCTCAAAATCTTCAAGGAAGGAATAATTGTATATTACTAAAGGTTAAAGGAAGGGAATATATATATTTGAAGACTGCGATCGACAAGCTAGCAACGGATACCATATGTAGTAATGATCATGCGTTCACCCGTGAGGTTCAGGAATGCAGTTTCGCTCTCTTTGTAGTATATGTTTAAAAATAAATAATTAAGTACACTGTTTTAAGCTCACTATAAAACGTATCTCATTAATATATTGTAACTGTTGCCTGTACGGGTTGCTGCGGGAACGAAAAATATAAAAGAGACTCCCAAGCTGATGTTATATATTATATACAAAAAAATGAATGCTTACAGACTTCATTCACAGAAAAGAATAAAGTAAGATATCGAATGTTTTTTTTTTGCTTTTGGTGATTAACGAGCTAGGGAGAAAAACCGGAAGTAAATCATAAGATTTTATGGTTAAGCAGATAAAATGGAGAAATATATAAAAGATGTAAATCATCAAAATCTATTATTTTATGTGTTATTTGTGATTGAAATTAATTAAGATGTCTCCCAACAAATGAATATTGATATTTTTATTGAACAGTCATATATAATACTAATAATACAAATAAAGATATAGAAGAATGTATTGAATCAAGAAGTCTAGTTTAGTTGATTGAACAATAATAAGTAAATTGTTACAAATTAATCTTCTTACACTTTCGATTTACATGCATAAAAAAGAATATGTTGAAAATTAAAGTAAGAAAAACTCCAATTGAATACAAGAAAATAATATGTCATCAGATTTTTTGTAGCTGGGGATTGAGAAACCATCGAAACCATGTTGCACTTTCATCCTTTTGTAGTGGATCAAATATTTCGAGATAAGAGGTATCGGACTATCTTGCTCGTGGGTGGGGCTTTGGTGGAAGGTAGAGAGATCGATCCTAGATCCCTAATTGATTATAATTGTGTGTGAAAAGGGATGTGGCTGCCCCAAATCCTTGATGTGTTTTGGGATTAAAATCTGAGATTGAATTATGAGTTCTAGTTAATTGCATTTTCCCTTATTTGTTTGTGTGATACTGGAATGGAATTGGTAACTTGATAATTGATTGCAATTCGTGATTTAAATTTGCAAAATTAATTGATTTACTTTGTCCTTTAATGATTTAATTCATGTTTTGAACTATTCTGAATGTCTAGAAAACATTTGGTGGTGTTTGGGGGTCTTTGCTAGAGCCCTTGGTTCACAGAACCCTATCTAAAACGTTTTGTTGCGCCCCTTTAAAAAAAAGTAATTTTAAATTAACTTCTTTTTACTTATTACTTTTAGAGTCACATAAACTATCAACAAATAAATCAAAGGAAACAACAAGTGTAAAAACAAGATAAACTAAAGCAAATAATAAAATTAACATATAAATCAATAGATAATAATATATCAATTTCAGTACATAAAAACACGATAACAAAATAGAAATATGGACATACAACCGTAAAAACGTCTGTATTTCCGCTTAGTTTACATAACATGAATTAATATATTTATACTTGATAAAATTCATCAGAATCTCAGTCCTTTTTTTTGTCATAAAGATTTAAGATCGGACCTCTATTTTGAACCCAACTCACATCTATCAAGGCAGCCCATCATACTCGGCCTGTTCAGACATCGCCCGAACTCACAAGTCCTTTTACATGAGCTATTGAAAACTTTATAAAATTTATGAAGTTTGATGATAAGATAATTTTTTTCATTTTGACCAGATACTAAGATACTACATAAAGCATCAATTTTATTTCACTAATGGGGGGGGGGGAGTAAAACAACATTTATCAACTACTATTTGTTAACCTATCGGGAAGAAGATTGTAGCCTCTAATTGAAAGAGAAAAAATGCTTTACAACTAAAAACAAGCGGGCGTTATAAAATCATAAAACCAGTATTTAAGCATTAATATATGCGCTTAAAGGCGAAAGTGTATCTAACTTATAGATAGCAGTGCAAGACAAAACATTCTTCAACCTAAATGTGCAATCTAAAATTCAACTAACTAATAATCATAATAGTTGCATGGAAAGAGTAAGTAGAAACAACCCTTGCAGAATAGTGAATATGCCTCAATCAAGCAAATCGGAAACTTCATTTTTCCTAAATGCATCAACTAGATCCAACAGGTTAGTCAGTGTTTTGTCGGGAAATACGTTATCAGCTTTCATCCTCTCTCTGATCCCATACGCTGGAACCTTGGCGTTTACATATGCCTGTATTAGAAGTTTGAAATGACTTATGCGAGACGTATAACCAGCTTGTCTAATGTTAAGGAAAATCTTCTCCGAGTTACGGATGTCACCCCTCTTTGCATACTGCTCTAAAATATCCAAATAGGTGGTAAACATTGGCTGCTGCAGAAGACTCTGTCCGATTGCCTTCTGCAAAACAGAGTCTGCCTTCTCAACTTCCCCAGCTTGGATATACAGTTTCACAAGCGCATTCCATGTCAATGGGCCTATCCTCACCCCACTATCTGCCATTTGCTTGATAAGATCCTTACCCTTCGCTAGCATTTTATTATTTACATAAATCTTCAGAAGAATTGAGTAGTTCTTGGAATTAAGTTTCCATTTCTTTGACGCCATCTCAAAAACTGCCTCTGCTTCTTCAATTTTCTTTAACTTTCCCCAAGCTTCGACTGCAGCCAGGCAGTCACCAATTCGAGGTTTTGATCGACAGACCTTCCAAATTCTCTCCACTTCATCAGCTTTTCCCAGGTTTGCATAAAGGCGGAGCAAAGTTGCACATACCCACTGATTCTCTTCCAAGTTTTCACCTTCAATCTCCTTCAATATAGCTTCAGCTTTTTCTTTAAGCCCAGCTGAGTTGTAATGCCTAGCCAAATGTGACAGTATTCGAATGTCTGGTTCAAAGCCTTCTTCCTTCATTGTCTCAAACACTTGCTCCATTCCAGCAATATCATTGGACTGGCCCTTTGAGTCTATTAAGATTCTGTAAGTAAAAAGAGAAGGTTTGACATTCTCTTTTTCCATCAGCAGTAAAACATCAGCTATTTTCTTCTTGTCCAGCTTATTATACAAAAGAAGCAACTGGTTACAAGCAAATTCTGTAAGTGGTAAATCCAAGTCCTTCATTTTGTTGAATATTTTCTCTGTTAAGATCAAATTGTTCTGACTAGCACAATTAGCCAGTAACGTTCGGTATAATAGCTCGCCTCTAAAAGATTCTGGAACACTCTCAACGTATTTCTCTGCCTGTGAGAGGCCACGCAACTTGGCAATCAAATCAAGTTGAGAAGCATAATCGCTCTCCATAAATTCAAGCTTCTTGTTTGACTCTAACCACTGAAAGAGCTACAGTTCCAACAAAAAAAAAAATAGCATTACAGTATAAAGCATCATATTGGAAAATTGGAAACTAAAGAAAAGATAAATATACAGTAACAATGTTAATCAGTCAAACAAATATAATAGTTATTACTACATAGAATACATTTATGGAAGACTCCATCCATATAAGACAATATGCCTGCGCTATCAACTGAACAAAAATTACATGCTACTAAAAGCATTTGCAACATATCAATATGCAGGGGAAGAAACAAAAATAAAACCATTCCCCCTATTCTGCAGTCCTAACCATAGTTATCAAATCCTGGATAATGGAGTGGAGGGCTAACAACAAAAATGCTAAATAAGTTTTACAGATTCTACCATTGAAGTTATGTTGCAGGTATGTTTAATTCTAAGTAGGCAGTAAAAGCATGCCTATAATAGTTTTCTCTGAATATTTTCATTAATATTTAAACTATATAAGATGACCACTTTAAATGAGTTGTCCAAATTATTGGCTAATCTAAGTTTTGAGAACTGAATTGGTGGAAGAATGGAAGGGTATCATGTTATTGATCTTGCACTCTCCAACAACAACAGCTGGCTTTTTGGTTTGGTTCTCTTCTCTCAGGTTCTTATCACTTCACAAAAAGACAGCCCAATGTTTGAGCACTTAATTTTATTTGATTCCTAAATGTTACCCCTATTTGGTTACATCACCGTAGCTGGGAGAGGAGATAAAATCTTAAAAAATTCAGTGGGTCCCACACCTCCACTATACTACTTCAATTAAAAAATTTACTCTCTATTCCATTCCATTCCACTCCCTTCAACCAAAATGACCCTTTTTTTTTACAAGAAGAAAATCAAGGAATTTTTCATTAATTATGGTATTGTAAATACAAGTAGGAGTAGTCGTGAAAACTTTGAGTCTAGCATGACATTGCTACCTTACAGCAAGAGTATGAACTGCAATATTTGCTTGCCTCTTAACAAACATAACTCTATAGTTTTAATACTGTGTAAGAAGGTATTTACACTTATGAATAATTGCACCAACTTTTGGACAATCTTGGCCTGAACTGTTTAGCCTATCCACCACCGTTTTGCAGTCTAATTCCATCCATCCATCTTAAATCACTAGTTGATGTTGGATCTCCAACAATTTCCAGTTTAGCTCTTCATGGTACCTTTGAAAATCTGTAATGTTCTCCTGACTTGAAGCTTAGTAAAGTAAATCTTTAGTTTAAAAATTTCACTTTTATTCTGTAAATTAGGCAACAGAAAAAAAAAAAAAGAAAAAAAAAAAAGCATAGCATGGTACCAGACACTGGCATTGTTTTGCTTCAGATAAAAGCACTAGAAGTATAATAACAAACAAACTTGAAACAACCAAAAATATGAAGCAGTTGGCAAGCAGCAAAATAATTTAAATGTTTAACTGAATAAATCAGAAGCAGATATAAGTTTGATTAATTTTTACCTGGAAAGCCCTGCCATACATTTCACGTCTCCGAAGCTCACGCACGGCCAACAAGATCTCCTTCCGACGTAGTTCTTTCCCTTGCCCAGCCCACTTACTGAGAGCAGAATCAACGGACAAACCACGAGCATTTAGAACTGCCTTGAATAGTTCAGATTGAGACCATCTAGCTTGTGATTTTTTCTTGGTTGGATTTATCTCAGCATCTGATAACTCAAGCTCATAATGTGGTTTTCCGCCATCCTCATCCCCGTCAGATTCATCATTACTTCCGTGTAACTCCAAATCATCATCATCATCCTCTTTCGTGCTGCTAGTGCTAGCACCAGCTAGCGAGGAAAGTTCGTGCCTGCCCACAGCAAATTTCAGGGACACGGGACCCGTGCCTGCCCACAGAAATCTACCATAAGTGATTTGACGAGACTGAGGGATACCAGCCTCATTTTCCTTTCCAGTGGTTGCCACTAATTTGACAGAAGAACCACGGCTAGCTCCCGCGTTAAGTCCTTGCCTCGTACTGCAATAAACAGCAACCACAAATTAATCCCCTAATTCATAAAATCGATGCGAGAAGAGATTTCGTCTTCATCGCTCGCAATTTTGAGAATGAAAGAGAGTTAGTTACCTGAGACGAAGAGAAGCTCGACGAAGTGTCCACATGGTGAAGGTGAAAGCAGAGAGTATGCGTGAAAAATGGAAATGAAGAGAAAAGAGGCAGAGGCTGAGGCTGGACGCTTAAACCCTCTCCCTCGTCTTATATTAGGTCAGGTGCTAAACCCTCTCCAACTCCCATTTTAGTCATAGAAACACTTAATTCTTATTTATTACTATTATTATTATTAAAAAAATAAAATTAGCTCCAAATTTTAAATTTTCTGTTAGAATATAAAATTGTAATTCTTAGTTTCAATACAATTCTAGTACTCGTGTATGATGCAATATTATTATCGTTGTTAAAAAATAGTGAAATTTTCACAGCAATATAATAAAAGATATTTTTAATAATGAAATTGTATTTTTTTTTTAAATAGAGTTAACATAGACTTGAAAGCACGTATTTTTTTTAGTTTTGACGTCTATAATTTTGGTTTCTTAAGTGCTTTTTGTAGTTATTTCTTTTTTTTAAAGGAATTTTGTAGTTATTTCTAAGAATATGCAAATTTAGTTCGAGTACAATTTTTCTTTCACCTAAAGACCTCAAACTTTAATTTTTATTCAAAATATTTACAAATTCAGTCTGTTAAACTATTTTATATTTTATTTTACTCAAAATTCACAAACCAAAACATCTCAAATTTCGTCCAGAAAAATTATCCTAGCACTTTCCTTCTTCAAACATTAATATGATATTCTACAAAAAGATAATATTTAGATACAACTTTTTAGGTGTTTTTAGTAGTATTCTATTGTTAGAATTGGAAATTCACCTCGGTAACTTATATTTATCTATTGTGCAAGTTTTTATTATACATATTATCAAAGTGAAACTAAATTTTAGTCGGATAAAAATACTAAAAATACAAATAAACGACATCTAAATTTTGTCTTTAAAATCTTTTAATTTTATCATTTTCTCTAAATTTATATCTTTTAAAAGTATTTCGAATTCCAAATTTTTTACAAACCCCCAAATAATTTGATAGGAAAAATTGGTAGTTTTAGGCCAAAGGAGATTAACTATGGGACTAAATTTGCTTGATTTTAAGATTAAAGAAACTTAAGGAGTAATTTATTTTACAGAATCATCTTGTATTTTGGGAATATGAAAGTAGAAATATTTTTCATATTTGTTAGAAGGTTATAGAAAAATATTCTGGTTTCATAGTTTTTATTCCCATGCTAATAAGGTGAGAATGTGACAAATTATTTTCTAGCTCCACTATAACTTAGATTTTTACTTTTATGTTTCATTTATCATTTTAAAACTTAGAAAATATACCTATGAATGATAAAAATTAACCAAACACATGTATCTATCTATTTAAACTTTACTTTAAGTTTTATAACCCCATATCAAAACAATAATTTTAAAATAACCATTGATGTGATTTTGTCACTTTAATTATTGAGAGTTGTGGATCAAAACTCTAACTTTATAATAGTTGTTGATCTGATTTTACTTTCACTTCAATATTTTGAACCGTCAAATCAAAACATTTTGACTAGTTTAACATATTTAAATTAATTTTATATTTTATATTATTTTTCATCTTATTTATTATCATTATAAAATCTAGAGAAGTGATAATGTAATTTTAATTTTAAAATTAAAATTTATTTTAAAAATAATTATTTACCTTAGAATATTTAGTTTTAATAATTACTAATTTTATAATTATTTAGTATATTAAATTTAATATATGTATATTATTTGACTTCTTAATAGTCTATATTATATTTTCTATAAAAAAAATAATCTATATTTTATGACCTATGCCTATCTATCTATACGTAAACTTCACTTGAAGTTTTTAGAGCCTTCATATCAAAAATTTAACTTCATAACAACCATTGATCTTATTGAATTATGAAACCTTCATGTCAACATTTTTTAGTCTTAGATTGAAATTTTATTTTGACAGCAATCATTAATATGATTTAATGATATATAAATTAATTGAAGATTATTAATTTTGAACTTTTTACTATTATTAGTTATTATCTTTTATATATTTATTAAATAAAAGTAGAATTTTTAAAATAATTTTTTTACTTTTATAAATTAATATTTAAATAAATATTTAATATATTAAAGTTAATATATGTCTATTAGTAATTTATGCAAATATTTAACAATAACTTACTATTATTATAATTATTATC
>PYAF01002968.1:105812-124872 GCA_007407185.1 Glycine tomentella | reverse complement strand
TCTTGACCATCAGAGGCAGATACAGAGGGTTCTGCAGTAATAGTTGATGTGGTATTTTCCTTCTCTACTTCCATGATTCTTACCCAGCTGAAAACAATAAATAAACAATACTTGAAAATTTTAGACCACAAAATCAAATTCAAATAATCATCATTACAAACAAAAATAAAATAGCTACACAGAAAGTTAAATTAAATTGGCATGAGAGTAATAAGACCACAAAAAAAGCATCTAAGAATAAGAAGTTCCAAATGTCAGAGAATTTATAGTTAGGGATGCGCAAGGATAGGATGGGCAATTGGTACCAAACCAAATCTATAAACCAACTATAAAGATTGAATTTAACAATCAACCCATTTTCATTTCAAAACTGGCTTGGTTAAAACCAATCCGATTTTCAACATGCGTTAAAACTGTTTTTTAATACAAAATTCATTTATAAATAAAAAATTTAAACCATTTTTAATATAAAAAAATCCAATATAAAAGCAGTTTTGATTATTATGTAATACAATAAGATAACCACAAAGGTATTGTTGATTGCTATGTTGTATCCCAAAACTAAACTAGGCAAGAGAACAGAGCACAATTTTCCTATTGATCACATTTAGGATAATTCAAGAAACCTTGCAGAAATATGCATAAAAATTGACTAACAAGTGATTTTCATATTTCAGACATGTTACTCAATCTTTGACTTTCCTACAGTACAAATGTCAGTTCTCAGCCTGAGACCCCAATCAAAAAGAATTTTATTCAACGTATTAGTGGTACCGCTTCTAAATAGAGGTTTATGGGACAAGGACCTCGTGGGCTAACCCATTTAGCCCTAACTGTTGTGGGCCAGGGCCAAAATGGCCCATAGGGGTTAGGGCCAGCCCATGGACCAACTCAATATTATATGAAGATGGACTGATGAGAACCACACACCATGCCAAATGGATTAATGGCAGTGAGGGACCTAATTGCATTAAGTTGAAACCTGTTAAATTGAACCATAAGACATAAAGAGAATGAAACCTTTTTAATTGCATTCACCAAAGCTTATATATACTGAGTAAGAAAACCCTGAGCATAAAGAGACTGAGACCTTTTTTATACATAAGAAGGAAAGAATCAACAGCAACGGGACAAAACAGTAAACACAAAAACCAATGGAGCATTATGAACCTGACTATCATGGTGACCTTAATTAAGAACCTGACTGCACTAGTAGAGTTATTAATACTTGATGCATGCTAGAAATTCACTATCCAGGAAGCATATACCAATGTACTCTATATTAGCAGAAATAATGTACTCTATGTTCCATATTGGCTAAACCCGTGAGAGCAAGATATATTACTGATAGAAGTACTATTAATCAAGGGTTCAACTTGGGCTTTCAGATTCTAGGGATATTAACTACAGAAACAACTTGTATTGTTCTTTTGTATTTTGTTCCGATATAAGTTCACATACTTTATTCAATCTGCTTATGGACCTAATCTCATGCACCAGCTATTTAATTTGTCTATTTAAAGTGCAAGGTTCTGCTGAACTGTGACAGGTGAAGATTAACTTAGACTTAAATATAATGAAGCATTTAATATTAGTAGCAATTAGTTTCCATTAATCATAATCATACTTAAACTCAAGGGCGGATCCAGAAAATAAATCAAGGGGGGCACTCAATTCGAATTTGTTTATCCTAAGGTTGCCACCTAATTCGAATTTGTTTATCCTAAAATTCCACCCCTGACTATCAGTCTATAACAATTCACAATATTAATAGAGACACCAAAAAGCAGTTTGTTTGTGCTTCTAATTTTTAGGGAATGATGGAATATCATAACCCCAAATCAATTAGTAACACACTAACACTGTAACAGGCTAACTGCACCACCTCTCAGTTACTATATTTTTTTTATATGAAAAAAAACCTCAATTGCTGATTGTTGATAACACAGCACGTTCCAACCCATTTGCCATATATAGCAACGTGTAAACAAAAACAACAACAATAATAACCAGTTAACCACCAGCTTTTCAGGAAAATCAAAATCAAAATTGGATTGGGGAAAACTAAAAAATAAACAAAGTGAACCTGGAAGTGGAACTGTGGAAGGCCCGAGCTGAGGAGGCGTGCGCGAGGAGCCTAGTAGCTATCTATTAGGCACTAGCCGTGACTCCCGTGAGTAGAGGCAGAGCGGAGCCGCGCGCGAGGAGCCGAGGAGCTAATTGCTGGGCACTGCCGCACTGGCCGTGACTCCCGTGAGCAGAGGCTAAGCGGAGCCGCGGAGGAGGAGCGCAGTCGCAGTCGCAGGCGTGGTCCGTGGAGCCTCAGCCGTGGAGGACGCTGTCGCAAGATGCGAGAAGAGAAGGGCTGCAACTGCAACAGGGGCCAGGGGGAGCGTGAAGGTGAAAACGAATGAGAGAAGAGAAAGGTAAATTAAAGAACTGCTCTAAAATTTTAAGACCTAGGATATTTTAAAAAAAATAATAAAAATAAAGGACATATGAGTAATTTCATGGGCAAATTCAAGGGGGGCACTTGCTCCCTTATCCTCTACTTCAGTCCGCCTCTGGTTAAACTATGAAGCCTACATTTTCAACAGCATAATCAGACCATTGTTGGTTATCACTTAAAATTTTCAAACGTAACTTTAAACCAAATCAACACTACTTTGACGGCTATATATTACACTTATTGATGTGTATAACCATTGTTATCAATCTCAGATAGCGGGAACAAAGTGACCGCCTTCAAAACTGGAATAACGGTAACTAGATGATCGTTATTCTAATGTTTTTATATATGTATTAAAAAATTTATAATATAAATATATAAGTTCTCTCAAATAATCAATATTTGTTTTATGATTTTAATATTTATAAAATAAGTGTACTTTAGTTTAAAAATAAATAAAATAATTATACACTCATAATTTAAAATAATTTTATACATTTATCAGCAGATCATAATTTATCAAAAAATAATTTATTGACTTTATGATAACTAATCTAGAAATCATATCAACCTTGATTATGGTTAGTTAACAATGTAAAATTATTTTATGTTATTAATGTATAACCATTAAATTTTTTTTATTAATATAAATAATTCTATTGATTAATATTTATATGAAATTTTAATTTTTTTTACATAAGTACATAGTAAATATATTTTTATGAGAAAGCAATTTTAAATCTATGTATATTACCGTAATACTTTGTTTCATTTTTTAAACAAGTGAGGGATCCACTATAAAGTGCAGATCTAGGGAAGGCACAAAGCATCAAAAAAAGAAAGAAAGGACGGAAAAAAGTTACAGAAAGCCATGGCCATCATTCATGCACCGACAATCTATAATCAGGCACGGACATTCCCATGTAGCGTGGAGAAGCAAGGGCATCGATGGGTCTATAATCAGGTACGATGAAAGCCTGCGTTCCTCGCGGGCCCCAACAGCAGCTTTGATGTCCACCGTTCATCTTCTGGCACAGGTACTCCTTCACTGCATGCAACCCCTGCTCCACCACCTCTAGCGGCGACGAACTCAGAGGGTTCCCTTCCACGCTAATCTTCTGCAGGTTCTTCAGGCATCCGATGGAGTCCGCAGGGCCTTGATCTTGTTGTAGCTAACGTCGAGTTCCACGAGGGACAAGAGGAAACCTACAGAGTAGGGGAGAGAGTCCACGAACAGCGTTGCGAACGAGGTGAGCCACTAGCAGAGTAGTGGTCATGAAAGAGCGAGAAGGGAGAAGAGAAGACAAGCAAAGTGCGCGTCATAGCCTCGCACAAAGAATCGCAGACACGTCACCGCGATCGCGGGCGCTCCGCTTCCCCTCCGTCGCGGCCGCAACATCCGCAACCTTAAAACGCACCGCTACTTTACCCCTTGTAGCGGTGCATGCCCGCTCTGTCGCGATCCCGAGCGCAACGACCGCTATTGATAACATAGAACAAGCATGCTTAAAAACTATAATGACAGGGAAAAGTGCTTCTGCAATGCCAAATCATCCATCAGCAGAATAATATCAACAATAGAAATCTTATATATAAATCAATAGGCTATTGCATATGCTTCCAATGAATTGAATTTATGTTTAGAGAAATTTTATGATATCCTTGGAAATGAAATTAAAGGGTTTTGCTACTGATATTGAGAAACTCTCTCTCCCCAGTCCTCCCCCTACTGTGCTCAAACTCATCCAACCATTCACCCACACCAAAAACCTTTATAAGATACCATAGCAACTCTCTTATCTTTACACTATCGAATCTTCATTTCGTTTAAAACTATGTGATCCTTGTTCCAAACTATTCTTCAGTCACCACCATAATATTTAACTGTTTGTAAGAAACATGTCAGCTAGGAAAACACACTGACACAGAAAATAAAAAAGAAGCAAAAAACCAGAAAGACAAAACTAACACCATTCAGCTACAATTAACTGCTGAAACTAATTCACCAAAAAAAAAACTGCTGAAACTTAATGCTGCAAGATCAAAGAAAATTCTGATTTCTTTGCCGTGCGTGTGTCTTAGTGAGAAGAATATACTTCGGTTATTTTCAAATTACGTGCTATAATCAAAAGAAAATGTAGTAAGAGCGTCACTTTCTTAATGGAAACAAAAATACCCATTTTAATGGAAAGTGAACTAAGATGATTTAATGGAAACAAAAGGGTATTCGGATTATAGTGCAGAAAACACTTTCTGAAGTGCCAAACATTACCTTCAGAAGAAAATTAAAAAACACAAAAGTGAACTAAGAAGATTTACGTTTTACCTTGAGAAATTGCAAAAGTAGAAATTGTTGAAGTTGAAATCGTGTGCTTAAAGGGTGTAAAAGTAGGATTGAGCCAAAGTTAAGAAGAGGGGATTAGGGTTTTTGCGTAGACATGAATTTGCAACAATCTAAGCACTCTCGTGCTGAAACTCTGCGTGAGTCGGTGTCTCTGCAAGTGTGAATTCACGATTGGACTTAGGATGCTGGGCCAACCCACTCTAATCCCTGGCCCAACCCTTTTTTTGTGGGAGGATAAACTTTATACACCATCCTAAATTCTAATACAACATTCCAAAATTTTAAATGCTAAAAATACCCTCCTTTATTTATAATAGTTGCTTATGGTGCACATAGTATGTTTATTCGCTTATGTTTCATTTTATGTTTGATTTTTGGTAGTGGTTGATTGTATTCTCAGTATTGGTGTTTTTGTTGTTGGAAGGGGTAGTTTTGACTGGTCGTGGAAGCTTTTATCATTGTTGGGTTTGTCAAGAGTTGCATTCTGGTGGTGGTTGCGTTAAGGTAAGGTCTTTTTTTTAACTTAAAAATTACGTAATCCTTATGAATTATATGGATTACCCAATCTGTATGTTTCATATAATTTATATGAAACATACGGATTGACTAATCCGTACGAAACATATGGATTAACCAATCCGTATGCTTCTTACAGATTTGGTAATCCGTATAATTCATATGTTTCAATATTATACTTATTATTATGTTTGTTTTAACTTATGTTTGCTTTCTTAATTTTTAAATGTTTACTGTAATTTTATGCTTGCAATAATTAGAAAAGGGAGAATATGAAAATTAAATTATATTTTGGGTAGAGAACTGACAAATTCATTTCTGAATGTGTAGTGCGCTGACAAATTCGCTCGTGGTATTAACGGTGACAGACAAAAGTTAATGAGGGATATATTTGTCACACTTTTTTCACTTTCAGAAACAAAAATTTGAATTTTCATCTTTCAGGAACAAATTTATTAGTATTTTACACATTTAGAAATAAAAATGACTATTTATCCTTTTTTTTTTCTTTTGGAAGATGCCCTTCCGACAAAATCACATTTCTTTTGTAAATAATGCAAGAAAAAGAAAGATTTTACTTATAACTTGGAGATTGAACTTCGAATAAATGATCTAAATTGAAGTTAGGGTTTCTGAAGGCATAGGGTTCTTTTCTTTGGACTTAGAGGTTTGTTTGATTCTAAAAACTCGAGGATTTTTGAGGGGTGGAAATTATGTTATTAAAATTAAAATTTCATACAATTAATTTTTTTTAATATAATAACATGAAACCACCTCGAAATCTAAAGATCAAAAAGTAAAAATAATTAATTCGTACATGGATAAAAATATAATACTTGTAATATTTATACATATTTTTAATTTCTTTTTTGTATCTAACTTTATTCTAATTTTAATAAATAGTAAGTAAAAACTAAATTGAAACTAATTCTACCTATAAGACCAATTAAAAAAAATTATATAAAAAAGCTACTTAAAAATATAATTATGTTTTTCTCATACTAAAATTTTACATCTTTATATTTTTTTTTTATCACAATACTTATTTCTTTCCTTTTGGATTGTATTCCGTTAGTGTCAATGTTCAATATTTTTAATAGAATAATGGTATCTTTTTCTACAATATATATTCCTAATAGTTAATAAATAAAATATTAAATAACAAAATAAATATACTTGACGTATTGAAAATTAGAGGTGTTCATTAGATTGAAAATCTATATGAGACCAATACATAAGTGATTTTTTCATCACACACACATAAATATATATATATGGAAAAAATAGGAATAAAGTGTTTAGTCTAAAAAAGTGTCCATCAATAATTTTTCTTAATAAAATCGAAATCAAATTAACCTAATTAATTTTTATAAAAGTTTGGAGTTTTTTTATTCTAAAAATGAACTTTTCTTTCTTGCTGAATGAGGAGAGAATAGAGAGCCCTCAACCAGAACTTATATTAACTTGCAAATCAACATTACACAAAATCAGGAAACCCAGGCGGAGAGGCTGGTCCACTTAACCCTTGTTATGACTTCTGGTGGCTTGTCCATGTCCCTATCTCCTTTTCCCACAATTTATTTTTGTTTGGGAAATTAACTTTTACTCTCTTTTATCAATTCTCTCCATGTACAACTCCCACAACATATTGAATTAAAGTTTAAATTCTTGGAAAATAAATTATGTTTAATATCTAATCGTGTCTTACGGCACAAATAAAATGTTCAATCATATGTTAAATAAAAATAGGTTATTATTTGAAGAAAATATGTTAAAGAACAGATAATGCTATATACTTTAAAAACACTTGATCAAAAGATTTTTATTTCATATAAATTGTTCCAATTGCTCAATGCACGATTTTGTATTTAATAAAAAATAATCTAGATAAATTGGGAGGAGAAAATATTTATAAATAACCACTTACCTTAACTCTTAAAAGATATGAGATTTTTGTGACTACCTATACATAAGTCATGCAACAAAGTTGACATGTTTAGGTGTTTGGTAAACTGTCATGATTTTATTCTCAGTGTAAAAAAAACATTTCGAAGAGTTGAACGAAAAGTGTTTATAAATTATATTTAATCTTAATTTTTAAGTGATGTGAGACTTTTATAATTAGGGATACATAAGTCATACAACAAAGCTTACAAGCTTACCAAATTAAACTAATATAGCAAAATGGGGAGAATTGCATAAGTAATCCGTACAAAAATACTGCAGTATGCAAAAGACAAATTTGCTATGGCCTTCATTCTTCAATGGTAATAACCCCCTAAAATTTTGCTAAAAAAAGAAAAAAGAGATCTCTGCATTACTTAAGAGACTAAAAGATATTTATAACGTGCTAAATATATGTGGTGAGACTCAATTTAATATCACTTAACAACCTAAAATGACTATTATTTTAAAATAGAGGGAGTATATAAAAACAAAATGGTTTTACAACATGTGTACAAACTAACATAACTGTGTGCTAGCATAGGTAGAAACTAGTTATATATATAGCTTAAGATGATTACACTCTCCCTTATTATTTTTGGGCTCAGAAAAGCCCTAGTTCATGAAGTACTACTTCTTGATAATTCCGTTCCCTTAATGGTACTAACCCCTTAAAATTTTGAAAAAAAAAAAAAAAAAAAACAGAGATCTCTGCATTACTTAGGAGACTAAAAGATATTTATAACGTGCTAAATATATATGGTAGGACTCAATTTAATATCACTTAACAACCTAAAATAACTATTATTTTAAAATAGAGGGAGTATATAAAAACATAATAGTTTTACAACACTTGTACAAACTAACATAACTGTGTGCTAGCATAAGTAGAAACTAGTTATATATATAGCCTAAGATGGTATTATGGATGGTCAGGATGGATAAGATATCTAATTGGAGGTATTCTAAATTTTTTTCATGATGACGGGGTCGTAATTTTTATTAATATGATGGAAAAGGTTTGAAATGTCGATGGAAAAGGTTTGTTGGTAAATTAAAGCTGGAATCTCGCTGCATTTAATGATCAACCGTGTATGCAAGAACATGGGAAATTTACAAATCAATTAGCAGAATCTTTGATATATGACAATCTTTGCAGGCAGAACTGTAACCCTTGCAAGAAGATTATTAAGATATATAACAATATCCTAGCCTTTTAAGTTTAATGTTTAATGCTGCCTCCTTACTACTCCAGTTAATCGGTTAAGCCTAATTAACAGAACAAAATTTAAGTACTGAGGTACTAATCCTTAAGTATTTATGGTGCTATTCTCTAACCAAAATTGTAGTTTCATCTTGATAATTTGTTATTAAAAAAAAATCTTGATAATTTATGCCTAACTTTAGTGCATCTTTCAATACACAGGCTACGGTAGTGAAATTTCAATTTTGAATGGAGAATAGTACCACAATGACATGAAGTAGTATACCTGAGTTTTGTTCTTTGACATAACTGTGTTTCCTCTTGAGTTTAGGTAGCTAATTTCCCCTCCAAACGTCTAATTCTTCTATGGCATGATCACCAAATTTAGATATTTTGTAATATGAAAAATTAAAGTGGGAGACTCTTATGACCACTTCAGAAGAGTGAAAAAGTCGTCGATGACTAGATTAGACATTGTTGGTTTGCGACCAAACAGAGGTTAGTAGCTGAGATCATATTTGTAATGATGTGATTAGTTGGAATTTGTAAAGCAAGCCAAATGATCAGTGGAAGTTTAAGTCCAAGTATACTGCATTATCTAACAGCATATCAAATGTTTTGGAAGTTGCTTTCATTGTCTAGGTTAAGCTTTTTTTATCTTATTTTTGCACAGTACCATGTGTTTAAGATGCTTTAATATGACATCCAATATCATCTTTATAATGAATCAAAACTCTTGCTCTGATTTCTCTGTGCCCAAGAGTTGTGCTCTCTTTCATCAAGGTCTAGATCATCATCAAATCACTATCACCAAGCCACGAGGAATATGAATGTGAAATACGAGAGCTTAAGCAATAGTCCCTACCTAACCATGTTGACTAGATTGGAGTTTTTTATTTGTAATTAACAAATGTCTTGTTGACAGGTAAAGCATGTACAGATATGAAAAACAAGCCAAATAATCTAGACCATAGCATAAATATCTGATAAGCTTCCATTTTCTTAAAAAAATTACATAGTTAACCGGTAACTATTAGACTTAGTTGGACAACATTAGTGATGTGATGATGTTGACTCATACAAACTTTTCCAATATAAAGAATGAGATCGTCCATGTAAGGTACTGAAATTATGAGAAGGCGAATTTCTAGATGTCTTCAAGAATAGAAATGGTCACGGCAACCCTAGAAGATGCAATGACATCATAGCTTACTAGACTCGAAATCTTTATTATAAAACTTTTGACTAGGGTGTTACCTTCTTCTGGAGTAGTTAATAGTCAATGTGTGAGTAAAATAGCACGCTCAAAGTTTTTCCTTATTTAATGACAAATAAGAAGGTAGAAATAGGGAATATACACCTCTTGATCCAACATAAACAGAAAAATGGGAAAAGTAAAAGGGGAACATAAAAGAACAAATTCAAATCACTATATTTAAGAATTGTCGTATAAAAGTCATGAACTTTATACAATTATCTCTTCATAATGTCATCCTTCTTGATAGTAATAGTAGTATCCCATAGGTCCCCATATTTTTCATTGAATTCCCATATGCTCATTGTATTATAGTCATTTATCAACTTGTCTCGAGCTCCCCTTTCCATATTGTATATGTGAGGTTCAAAGTGGTGGGGTTGATCAGGTTTATCCATCTCAATAATGCAAAATATGATTGTAAATATGCCTGCTCCAATGTATAAGTACTCCCCCTGAAAAACAGAGAGTTGATAGAATTTATGGTTACTTCTCCCCCCAAGTAACCTAAGAATGCAAGTGCACCTTTTATATGTAAACAAAGTAGCCAAGTGATTTGAAGATTGAGTTCTTCTTCATTAATGTCAATTAACAGTTTAACATTTAGAATTACCGGAACATTGAAGTACACCCCAAGAGCAATGGCTGGTGGGAAGAGCCATGAAATAAGCCCTGCATAAGAAATAAATGGTGATAAAAAAAAGGTGATCATTATAATAAAAAATGTTATAAATGATAAATGGTGTATGGAAAACACACCCTGGAATCCTGTGGGTGGTTCTGCTGCTGCCATCTCTTCTTTAATTGAGCCCCAAAATGTTCCTGCATGAATATTCATTACGAACTTTGTAAGAAAATCAGGACACATTTAGGAAGGACCGGTTTCAATTTTAACCACAGAAGAATTAAATACTTTGTGAATTTGACAAAATTGGCATCAAACTTTACAGTTAAATTAAGCAAACGCCTAGTGAACAAAATAAAAAATACCATCTATGTAATTTCAAATGATCTCTATAAACCAATCCAGATGTTAAAATGAATTATTAAAAAATGAAAAGAAACTTAGACTAAGCATATGCCTGGTTTACAGAAAGTAAGCAAAAGTGAAAAATAAACAAACACCTTTCTGTTCTCCTTCATGGTAAGTGTGGTGGTCATCATATATTCCATACACAAAATCATCCTGAAGAAAAGAAATGAAACCCATCACATCACAAGCAAAAGGACATGCAGAAAAAGAGAGAAGCAAGTAAAAGAGCATTGCAATTAATTAAGATACAGCGTCAACGCCATTGGTGGCATATTGGTCTCTAGGATCTTCATTGAGGTCAGGTTCAATCTCATTAAAACCAGCATTCAGCAAGAATCTTGTTGAGGTGTTACTCTTTATCAAGATGCCATGCCAACTGGGTGGTGTTGGAGATAAGAAGGACTTGGAAGTGAGTTTGATGGGAGGGACAAGTGAGAGTGAGGAACATAGCGCCATGTGTTGTGTGGTTAATGTTTTGCTTGCTTCTCTACCTATCTGATGCTGTTATCCGTTTTCTCGTATTATAACACAGTCCACATAACAAGACATTTGAATTTAGAGCTTATGTTGATTCTATTATCTTATCAACTTATTGTTTCATTACGTGGAAAAGTAAACTGTTGTCTATAAATAAACTATTAATTTCTATCTAAACTCACAAAATTATCTAATAGGTCTTTCAAATACATATCTTTGATTGTTATCTATGCAAACTGTTTAGTCGTCTTTAAAGTAATTAATTATTATAAAATTCAACTATCATGATAATTTATGATTGTGTATTCTAATTTAATTCTTTTAATTAATAATAAATATAGTGTGTTAGTAATGTTTTTCCATTTTCTTTCACTATGTGTAAAGCTAAAGAGAGAGAAAATATTTATCAACTTTAAAAAAAAAACTGATTTGAAGTATCTAAAATTGATGAGGTTGAATTAAGAAAAAAGTATTTATTTATTACAATAAAAATATAAAAAAAGTGAATAAGTTTTTTTTCTATAAAATATTATCACTATTCTCAACAAAAACCAGAAGCCAAACAAAAGAGAATCTGGTGAAATAATTGGTGGAACACTCAGCCGGCCACTGCGTATGCAAGATTTGTCTGTGTTGGCGTCATAAGTGATTCTCTCTTTATTATGAGTCAAACAAGACAGAATATATCCACAAAGCCTATGTATGCTTCTCTCTTTTCTTCCAACTTAAAACTACACTTTCATTTCTCCCTCTAGTTGCATACTTCACTCACAATCCACACCTGTACAGTACTTACCAATATCAATTCCATTTCAAGCAAGGTACTAACTATTACATACTTTCTTTCTGCTCATTACCCACTTCGATACTAACTGAATCCTAATAATGCATTCATTAAAACTTACTACTTTTTGCATCCGATCATCTTCCGGTGCAACTTTTTATTTTTATTTTATTTTATTTTCTGTATCATTTTAAAAAAATCTTTTTTTCCTATATCCTCCCCTGTATTTTTTGCCAATTACCACCCTTTACACTTCACTAACTAATAGCACTACAATCTTCATTCTTGTTCTTCACTATATTATTATTACTTGCTGGTGATTATGTTTCAGGCTTGGAAATGCATAAGGAAACTGAGGATGACTATGCTTACCTCTCTAACTTACTTCGAGACTTTACCAGTATTCCCAACATTGACAAGGCATGGCTTTCTAGCTGTAAGTCTCTCTTGTTGTCCAGTTTGGAAAAAATGTTCCTATAATCATCACTTATACAAGAAGAAAAAAAATAAGAAAGTAGAACAAATTAAGCTTCTCACTCACATAAGTTTAAATCAGCTTTTGAAGAAGCTAAATGAGAGAGCTTCTACAAAGTATTATTGAGAAGTTTATCTAAACTGGGTTTGTTTATGTCATTGATCTGTGATAGTTCCATTGCATTGCTAACCAAAGCGATGCTTTACTTTTTTGTCCATAGCACCGGGCTTGCAGTTGCAGGGAATGTTTGCCGTTTCCCAACCAGATCTTCTAACAAACAAGAGGAGGACATCCATCATGTCCTGCAACATTCTAAAACAAAGTGACAGCTCTGTGAAGTTTCTGTGGGCTCCGTTTCCAATAGAGATGTCCGGCGTGTCTATGATTGTTCCATCTCCTTCGGGATCAAAGCTTTTAGTCATTCGAAATCCAGAGAATGAAGCTCCTTGTTGCTTTGAGATTTGGAGCTCGTCACGAATGGAGAAGGAGTTCCATATCCCCCAGTCACTGCATGGCTCAGTATACAATGATGGATGGTAAGTGATGTATTATCATGTCTTTTGCCCCTGTGATGCACGGATGCTTCAAAATTAGTGATGCATAATTATGCACTGGATATAATATGACTGTCTTTATATCAGAACTTGAAGTTTTACATTCTAACTTCCTATATATATCTTTGGATTGAGACAATTTTATTACCATGAACTATAACACTTTTTACTACAGTTGTTTTGACCCTCATGTCATGCATTATGAAGTCATTCATTTTTTTCTTTTTCCTATGGTTTAGGTTTGAGGGTGTCTCGTGGAACTTGGATGAAACATGTATAGCATATGTAGCAGAAGAATCCTCTCCTGCAAAGCCCACATTTAACGATTTGGGGGGCTACAAGAAGGGTGGTTGTGCAGATAAGGATTTGGGTTACTGGAAAGGTCAAGGGGACTGGGAGGAGGACTGGGGAGAAACATATGCGGGAAAGAGACTGCCTGCACTTTTTGTTATCAACATCAATAGGTTTTTCATCATTCATGTTAATGTTGGATAAGATTTAGATATGTTTTTCAGATAGGAAATCTTAGTTTGGTTAGTATTTTCACAGCCGAGACGTACAAGAAGTCAAAGGAATTGACAAATCTTTGAGTATTGGCCAAGTTGTGTGGGCTCCATTTACTGAAGGCTCAGAGCAATACCTTGTTTTTGTTGGGTGGTCATCCAAGCCAAGAAAGCTTGGCATTAAGTACTGCTCTAACAGGCCTTGTGCATTATACGCTGTTAGAGTGAGAGCACTGCATCATGAGTCAAAATCTAATGAACCAGTGGTCCAGTAAGTCACTTTAATGAGATCTTGTCAACTCTCATAGTTTTCATGCCTCTTTGAATGTATATATTTATTGTGAAGTTGGTTATTTCTGAACTGAATTATGAAAGCAATGTTTTACATGTAGGTCAACTGAAGAATTTCATGCACTGAACCTTACTCAAACTATAAGCAGTGCCTTCTTTCCACGATTCAGGTAGGCTGGTGAATCAGATACATATGTTTAAGACTTTATGTCTAATATTTTATTAGGTTTTAATTGTGCATGTATTGATTAATCTCCATTTGTTTCATAAGCTTGAGGGTGGCAAACATTTTTGCATAATTTTCTAGTTTTGGTTTGTACCCCTGTGATGTAAGTTGTTGACAAAAAAATGGAAGCATTTCAAAAGATGAAGATGACTGGTGGATGGATTAAGTTTAGTGTTATCCTGAATCATGTCAAGCTAGTAGCTAGTGGCAGTAAGGCTTGGAATTCTTGGATCTGGTGGATGGTGGTTGAACCAAAAGTCTTTCAAAATTTATTTTTCTTTTGCAGATGTTTTATTGTTTAAAATTTTTAAGTTTTTTAGATGTCATGGATTATTTTTCAGAGCATTGGAAAATATGAAAAATATTACTTGAAAGTTACTTGCCTTTATAGTTGAAACATAGAGTATTACTGTTTTGTCAGTGAGGGAAGTAGGAAAGTTGTGATGCAGAAAATTATCTATCGTTATTTGTTTCATCTAAGTGAGATAAGTTGCCAAAGTTCTAAACCATCATATGACTTGTTGCGAGCTAATTTAATCAACACAACACTTATTTTCCTTTTGAAAAGTCAAAAGATTGTTTTATTAAACAGCAACTTAGTGTAGTTAGTAGTGTTAGTCATGATTCATGATTGTTTCTTCAATTCTTCTGTCTCAATAGTCACTGAAGGAGATAAATACCTGGAGTTGGTTGGCATGGTTTAACTGGTCAGAAAATCAGTGTCAGTTTGTGCTGCTTTGAATATTTTTATTCACATATCGGACCTATTTAAGATTCTTTAACACAATTATTCTAGATAGTTTCCCAATTTCACAATTTGCAGTTACAATACACACATCATATTTTTCCAGTTATGAATCTTCTATTATAGCATGGCTTCATGTACCTGATTATTGCAGAAATAATCCATGTTTTCTTACTCTGCATTAAATTTCATTTTTGCTTTCCTTTATTATAACACTCTGTCTTCTTGCTTTCAAGTGGTCATTATTTTCTAATGTCCTATACTCCTAGATGAACAAAGCGACTTGTCTCAAGTTAATCAAATACTGGCTCATGGAACTATATTAGTTATTGCGAAATGTTGGTATATGAGTTGTGTCCCTAAAACTCTGACCATTATTCATGAGTTTTCCACCAGTCCAGATGGGAAGTTTCTAGTATTTTTATCTGCAAGAAGTGCTGTGGACTCTGGAGTGCACAATGCTACAAATTCACTTCACAGAATTGATTGGCCAACAGATGGAAAGCTGTTCCAATCTTCCAAAATTTATGAAATTGTAAGCTCTTCGTATATAGCAAGTTTAATTTGGTTTAATTGCATTCTTTAATAACTTAGACTGAATCTCTATTTTCTTTCTCATCTAGTTCATTTATTAAATACTCAGAATTCAATTACAGTACATGGTGTTGGATGCACATACAGCCATGTAGTTTTTCATTTGTGATTCTGAGGTTGTTGCATTAAGTAATTTTATCTATGGGAAATTTTGTAGAGTATAGATGGTACACATTTAGCTAGCTTGATAAATGGTTAGCTTTTCAGGCTGCTTTTGTGGTTTGCTTTTTTACATACAAAACATGATACAATACTTGATTCTATAAGGAAGAATTTTTTCCCTTCTTCCTCCTCTTCCTCTCCTTCTTAGTGGAATCTAAACAGAAGTCAATTAGTACATATTGTTGTCAGTTAACAACTCTGTTGTTTTCCATCAATTTTGGAGATTCCTGTTGTGATGTGTGCTGAGGATGGCTGCTTCCCTGGGCTTTATTGTACTACTATCCATAATAATCCTTGGCTATCTGACAACTGCACAATGATTATATCATCCATCTGGCACAGCAGTGAAGTTCTGCTCTCTGTGAATGTGCTAAGGTAAGTAAATAATAACAGGAATGCTTTTTTTATCCATTTATCAAAGGTTGTGTATTCTTTATGATCTACTCATTTTTTTTGTTACTATATAGTGGGGAAATATTACATATCAGCCCAGCAGACTCAAATTTCTCGTGGAATCTTCTTACACTGGATCGGAACAATATTGTTGCCAGTAAAATCAAATTCTCAACTTATCAATACTTGGGGCTTTTGAAGGGGAGGAATATGTTTTATACTTTTTCTTTGTCAATTCTTTTTCAGTTTCCAGCAGTCCAGTTGATGCTCCTCAAATCAAGTATGGAATGGCCATTGAGAAGGCAACAAGCAATACTACATGGAGTTGGTCAAATATATCCAGCCCCATATTCAGATGCTCAGACAAGGTTTGATTTATTTCTTGTGAGATATTAATCAGAATCATTGTCTCAAAAAGATATTATTTTATATGTTAAGAAGTGAATCACTGGATTTTGGCTGTAGGTTATATCTTTGCTGTCCTCTCTCAAGTGCAGTATACTGAGTATCTCAGTCAAGGATGCTCATGATGGTCAAACAAAAGGTTTTCAAGTTACTCTGGTTTCTTATTTAATACCAAGTTGAATGACTTAATGAAATTTCATATATTCTTTAGTTTGTATCTGTTTATCCTCAAACAAATTGAGAAGGTATCCAATTACATCTTATGAAATCCATATACTGCTTATCAATAATGAGATCTCCCAAAAAAGAAAATGAACAAAAGCTAGTTTTTGATTGGTACATGAAGATAATACATGTATTATATCTTGTATAAAATCTTGGGTAAGCTTGATTTTATTGATAAATAAACTAGTAAAGATAAGAACAAGAAATTAGAGAACTGAAGCTCTTTAGTTTCAAGTGGTCAGTGTAAGGGGCATATGTATAACCATAAAAGAACTTTGTGCATCATTTTTTATGTCACTATTGAAAGCATTTGACGTGTTAAATTGATCAAGATTGTCTTCTCATACAATGCAACCATTTATTTGGTGACTTAATACTTCTGGAACAAATCTAACACTTATTAGTTATTCCCTATTCAATAAATCTTACTCGAGTTTGTAGGCCAGTCAAGGGACTCTAACATCTATCTATTTTTGTTTAATTGCAGGTGCTACTAAACATTTTGAAGCTATATTTGTGACATCTAAAACGAAAAACAAGGATGTATTTGATCCATTAATTGTGATCATTCATGGAGGGCCTCACGATGTCTCTTTGTCATACTTTTCAAAGTATTTGGCTTTTCTATCTTCAGTTGGATACAGCTTGCTAATTGTAAATTACAGGTAGCAAATATACTCTTGAACTTTCAAGCCTTAGTTTGGCCAGTATTGTTAAACTTATGCCTAGAGAGATAGATGGCCCTCATACAGGTAAAAATGGATTTAAGGCTGTTGCTTTTTAATGAAAATTAAGCTTAATTGACTTTACTCGCTTGCAGTACCTGTTAAAGAGGATTGGTTATAGAACCTGTATGTTACAACATTTGAATCCCTAAAAAATGAAGCAAGTTTAGAGTAGGGAAAAATCAGATTGATGGAGAAAATAAAGAACATGACTCTTTGAAAACTAAGTTTAGAGTTTAAATGAGAATGTAAGCATATATAAAGTTTAAATAGTATCCCTTGAAGTCAAATAATAACCAGACTGATACTGGAATGAGAAACAAATGTTGAAACCTGTCTGTCTATAAGAGCTACATTAGAAATTGAAATGATTAATGACCTTGAAATTGTGAACAAAAGGATGTTTAGGGTCTATTTTGACTTCAAAATGATAGAGAGGCTGAAGAGTTGAAAGTGAAAGGCTGGTCGTCCTTTTTTTTTATTGTGATATTACGAGTCTGAATAGACACTTTGATTAAATTTCCTGGACAGAAGTATTTTATGCCATCTGCATCCTAATTGTATGTTTAAAAGTTTGTGATACGGAGACTGCTTTTCTTTTGGAAACGAATGTCATGTCAAAATATCAAGAGAACAACAAACATATTACAATATGATAAGAGCTTTTTTTGTTTTGGAAAACTGCCCTGCCTTCTGTGGCCTTTTCATTCTTAAATAGACAGCAAGACATGTGCCTTTCAAGGAGATGAGAAATTACTGGAGTTATACAAGGAAGGGAGAGATTATAGGAGATTTCCCATTACAGATATACAGGGGAGAGATTATAGGAGATTTCCTAACAGCTAGGATATAAATTAATACAGCTATAAACCTATTAAAACAGACAATAAATTATATTAATATACATTAACATCCCCCCTCAAATTGATGCTGGTAAGTCAACCAGCAACAATTTGCCAACAAGAAACTGATGGCGCTGTCTAGTCATAGCTTTGGTAAAGATATCAGCCACTTGAAGATTTGTGGAGATGTAAGGAAGAGAGATGACTTTACTGGTCAAGGCTTCCCTGATCTAATGACAATCAACCTCAATATGCTTGGTACGTTCGTGAAACACGGGATTTGCAGCAATCTGAATAGCACTTGTATTATCAGCATGAAGAGGGGTAGAGTTACGCTGTGAAAATCCAAGCTCCTCTAAAAGACTGCGTAACCACACAATTTCAGAACAAGCAGAAGACATGGAACGATATTCAGCCTCAGTAGAAGATTTAGAAACACGATCCTGCTTCTTACATTTCCAAGAAATGAGGGCACCTCCGAGAAACATACACCAACCTGTAGTAGACCGACGTGTATCTGAGCACCTGCCCAATCCGCATCACTATATGCCATAAGTTGTAAAGGTGAGTCGCGAGGAAAGAATAACCCACGTGTAGGGGACCCTATAAGATAGCGGATAATGCGACGAACAGCAGCAAAATGAAGATGCCGAGGAGAGGACATAAACTGGCTGACTTGGTGAACGGCATACGAAATGTCGGGTCGAGTTGTCGTTAGGTAGATAAGACTTCCTACCAAACGCCGATAGAAAGTTGGATCAGCCAAAAGATCCCCATCATCTTTCCTGTATTTGACATTTACTTCCATAGGAGTATCAACTGAAGTAGTTCCTTCTAAACCAGCCAAAGTGATCAAATCTTGAATGTACTTATGCTGGTTTAAAAATATGCCATTGGATCGATGATGTACCTCC
>PYAF01002968.1:73762-87570 GCA_007407185.1 Glycine tomentella | reverse complement strand
CATAATTATATTTTTAAGTAGCTTTTTTATATAATTTTTTAATTGATGTTATAGGTAGAATTAGTTTCAATTTAGTTTTTACTTACTATTTATTAAAATTATGATGAAGTTAGATACAAAAAAGAAATTAAAAGTATATATAAATATTACAAGTATTATATTTTTATCCATGTACGAATTAATTATTTTTACTTTGATCTTTGGATTTCAAGGTGGTTTCATGTTATTAAATTAAAAATATTTATTTTATCATAATCACACTAAAAGTTTATTAGTATAATGTGAGTAGTTAAATATATTTTACCTTTTATTTAAATAATTAAAATTTATATAATAATAAACATTCACTATAAAAAAATTATAATAAAAATTTTACTTCCTCGAGTTTTTAGAATCAAACAAACCTCTCCGTCCAACGAATCCTGTGCCTTCACAAACCCTAACGTCAATTCAGATCGTTTATTCGCAATTCAATCTCCAAGTGAGAAGTAGAATCTTTCTCTTTCTTGCATTATTTACAAGAGAAATGTGATTTTGTCGGAAGGGCATTTTCCAAAAGAAAAAAAAAAGTTTCAGCTAAGGGTTTTAATCCACTCAAAAAGAAAGGGGCTTAAAAAGCCCAAGCTGTGGGGTGCACTTCATACACCATTAAAAGTTTTACTACACCATTTGTTTTTTTCAAATGTCGAAAATGCCCTTGCTGTGTTTCTCCTTATTTTAGTGATTTGCTTCGTTGACGTAAGTTAGTTTAGTTGTTTGAGCAGTTAAGCGAGAGTTTGAACCTTTGAATATTTGCTTCATACATGTTGGGTTAGGTTGTGCATTGTGACATTGTTTCTGGTTCGTCGAAGTGGTTCGTCGAAGCGGAGTGGCGTCATGGTGATTGAGTGACATCGTGGTTGCAGAGAAAGGTAAGTCCAGCGTTGTTAGTCGTACGGATTCGGTAATCTGTATGAATGTTATGGATTAGGTATTCCGTATAACTCATACGAATTACGTAAGTTGTATGCCTCTGATGAATTACGTAATCTGTATGACTCTTACTATTTACATAATCCGTAACATCCATAAGGATTACGTAATCCGTAAGACTAAAAAAATCAAAAAATATATATTTGAATTTAATGATAGTAAATCTTATTATTATGTGTGCGTATGTTTTTATTAATGATTAAATTAAATTTGAATTTGTTAAGATGGACAACGATGAGTGGATGCATGAGAGTATTATGTCTGAAGAAATTGATATGAATGAAGACATTGGAGCGGACCCTGATGCGTTTGAAAACAATAATCGTTTAATTGATTGTTCTGTAGCATTCAAAACAACTGAGGTATCTAAGTGTTTTTGAATGTAGTTAAAGTTGTTAAATGATTGAATTAAGAATATGAAAGATGAATTATCCATTTATGTAGATGTTTGAATCTCGTTATGCAGTATTGAAATGAGCTCGTGCTGTTGCATTTGAGAGTGGTTTTGCAGCGGTCATAATGAGGAGTGACATAGCGATTGAAAAATTAGAAAGAACGTCATTTGTGTTAATTGGTTGTGAAAGGAGTGGAAGTATAGACCATGGAAAAAAGGTTTCACACCTTCAACCACTAGCACTAGAAAATGTGAATTTTATTTTAAGCTGCGAGGCAAACCAATCCCGGGAGGTCAAGGGCGGATGGTGAAGCTAATATGTGGCAATCATAATAATGTTTTTGCTAAGTCATTTTGTGGACACCCATATGCTGGTCGAATAAGTGAGGAGGAGAAGATCATTGTTGGTTATATGACAAAGTCGATAGTGAAACCCAAGAATATGCTTCTAACTTTGAAGGAGAACAATGTCAATAATGTCACAAGTTTGAAGCAAGTATACAATGCAAGATATTCATACCGGACGCGTACAAGAGACAATAATACTGAAATGCAACAATTAATGAAACTTCTTGAACGCGACATGTATATTCATTGGTGTAGATTAAAGGATGAAAATGTTGTACGTGACTTGTTTTCGGCACATCCGGATGCAATACAATTGAGCAATGCATATCATATGGTGTTCTTGATAGACAATACATACAAAACAAACAGGTATAGACTTCCTTTACTTAACAGTGTTGGTGCGACACCTACTGGGATGACATTTTCAGCTGCATTTGCCTATTTAGAGGCTGAACGCATAAACAATGTTCTGTGAGCCCTTGAACGATTTAAAGGAATTTTTCTTAAAAGTGAATTTTCCCCAACGGTCATTGTTACCGATAGAGATGCAACATTGATGAGTGATGTGAAAACTGTTTTTTCATAATCCACCAATTTATTGTGTCGGTTTTACATTGACAAAAATGTCAAAGCAACATGTAAAACTTATATTCGCCAGAACAACGCATGAGATTATGTCGTGGAAGATTGGGAAAGTGTTGTTGATTGTGCCACTGAGAAGCAATATGATGATTCTGTTATGAAGTTTGAGGTTGCATGTGCACCGTGGTCAACGTTTGTTGATTATGTGAAGTTTGAGGTTGCAGGATAAGTCCTGTAGCAGACAATCAGAGGAGTTAGTCCTGTAGCAACAACTAAGCCTTCAATCTCAACTGCAGGCTTCTCGAAATTAACAACCTTACGTCTGTGGGAAGCCAACTTTAACTCAGGACGTTCCTGCAATAAGGACGTCAATCAGTTTACAATGATGGATAATCAACCAAGTCAAACCCGACTACTATGTAATTCATCATATTATTACCTCTCCTGCGTAGACTCTAAAAGTTACATGATCGGCGTACCTAGTCAACATCGAGCAGTCTTCCGGCCCTCCTGGAAAAGATTTATTCTCACTACCGATGTCCTCCTTTATCGCAGGCACATCAGCCTCCACATGTGGATCCTCAACAGGAGGCTCCTAAGGAACATGAACACCTGCCCTTTGTCGACGAACAGATGTCGTCAGCCTACGCCTCTCAGTGGCTTCATCTTTGTTACCTCCGACATTTCTACCCAATGCTCGATCAACATCTCATCCAAAAGCCCGACACATTCATCTAGTTTTAGCCATAATCTGTACAACATTTGTTTACATGTTAGATACTCTTTCAATAAGAGATTCACAATTATAAAATAATAAAAGCTTCCCTTGGTAAACCTAAACTACTCCTCTAAATCAAACATTAGATACTCTTTCAATAACAAATTCAAAATTATAAAATTTGTTGGAAAACATGTACTTAAGTGGGGTTTTATATGGTTGTTTGGATCTTTGGGATAATTATCACTGCCTACTATCCTTTTCCTTTCCTTATGAAACTTTGGCTTAGAAACTTAACATGTTTGTTTACTTTAACAATCCTAGAATAGGAAAACGTAAACAAGCAATACATGGAGAAATATTCAAATTTTGAATCTTTTTTTTTATTGCATGTTTGCGCATTATCTTCATCGTTATTATTACTATTAGCACTAGAAAGTGGAACTGCATTTGAGATGTTACTTCTCATAAAAGATATCAGTTAGTGATTGCTTCCATTTGGATTTAGATTTGAAGTGGAATGAAAATTGGGACCAAAAAGTGGAAATAGTCATACATTTATAGCATGAAAAGTGACAAGGGGGGCTAGGATATAGTATGTCTTAGAATTTGGGCTTAGAACCTAATTTACCCTACAAAACTGGCTTCTTACATAAGAATTTTTCGAGCCTTTTAAGGACTATATTGTGATGTCTCTAGTTGGTGTGAGATCTCAACACACTCCTCACTCCTAGGATTTGACATATTGAATTTAAACAAATACGGGGTGACCCAATAACATATTTGGGATACTCACTAATATCACTTTAAAATTTGGGCTTTGGGCTTAACTCAACTCCCACAAAACCGACTTGAAAGGTAAAAATTGTCCAAACCTTATAAGGACTACTACATTGGTCATATCTGTAGTGGATGTGAAATCTCAACAACATGGGTAGTATCACAGTAAAAAAATGGGTTGAGAGAACTCTTAAGTCTTAATGCAGAAAGTTAGTATGCTAAGTTCAGTTCCAATCCCATTATGGATTTGAAGGCCTAAAAGCTTATGATGGGTTGTTACATCTCTATATTTGAGAGTTCTTTGTTGTTGAAAATCACATGTAAACAAGGAAACAAAATCAATAGCATATCATCATCAATATATGGATAATAATTGAAAAATTATGTTCCTAATTATTTTGAAAACATTTTAAAAAAATAACATCCCATACAAATTGACCAATTCGTATGAGATGTACTGATTACCGAATCCGTATAGCCTCCCTTTCTCCCTATCACAGACCAAACCAAACCAGACAACTTACCTCACCAACGCCACCACCAACCACAGAAGATTACCACCACGCCACCAACCAATGCCACCACAGTCAGCCGGAGAACGAGAGGACGAATGAACGGACCAACAAGCAGAAATCGCCGACGCAGGTGAAGCAACAGAGGAGAAAGTGAAATGATTTTAAAATAATAATATACCTCATATATAAGGGTAAATGTGTAAATGCACTATTACACTAATGGTGTAGTAAAAATTTTAATGGTGTATGAAGTGCACCCCCTGCATAACCCCCACTAATAAAGGGTTGGGCCAGGGCTGAAAGTGGGTTGGCCCAGCATCCTAAGTCCAATAGTGAATTCACACTTGCAGAGTCACCGACTCACGCAAAGAGTTTCAGCACGAGAGTGCTTAGATTGCTGCAAATTCATGTCTACACAAAGAACCCTAATCCCCTTTTCTTAACTTTGGCTCAATCCTACTTTTGCACCCTTTAAGCACACGATTTCAGCTTCTACAATTTCTACTTTTGCAATTTCTCAAGGTAAAACCTAAATCTTCTTAGTTCACTTTTGTGTTTTTTAATTTTCTTCTCAAGGTAATGTTTGGCACTTCAGAAAGTGTTTTCTGCACTATAATCCGAATACCCTTTTGTTTCCATTAAATCATCTTAGTTCACTTTCCATTAAAATGGGTATTTCTGTTTCCATTAAGAAAGTGACGCTCTTACTACGTTTTCTTTTGATTATAGCACGTAATTTGAAAATAACTGAAGTATATTCTTCTCGCTGAGACACGCACGGCAAAGAAATCAGAATTTTCTTTGATCTTGCAGCATTAAGTTTCAGCAGTTTTTTTTTTTGGTGAATTAGTTTCAGCAGTTAATTGTAGCTCAATGGTGTTAGTTTTGTCTTTCTGGTTTTTTGCTTCTTTTTTATTTTCTGTGTCAGTGTGTTTTCCCAGCTGGCATGTTTCTTGCAAACAATTAAATATTATGGTGGTGACTGAAGAATAGTTTGGAACAAGGATCATATAGTTTTAAACGAAATGAAGATTCGATTGTGTAAAGATAAGAGAGTTGCTATGTTACCTTATAAAGGTTTTTGGTGTTGGCGAATGGTTGGATGAGTTTGAGCACAGTAGGGGGGGAGGGGGACCGGGGAGAGAGAGTTTCTCAATATCAGTAGCAAAGCCCTTTAATTTCCAAGGATATCATAAAATTTCTCTAAACATAAATTCAATTCATTGGAAGCATATGCAATAGCCGTATTGATTTATATTTAAGATGTCTATTGTTGATATTATTCTGCTGGTGGATGATTTGGCAGTGCAGAAGCACTTTTCCATGTCATTATAGTTTTTAAGCATGCTAGTCATACACATCAATAAGTGTAATATATAGCCGTCAAAGTAATGTTGATTTGGTTTAAAGTTATGTTTGAAAATTTTAAGTGATAACCAACAATGGTCTGATTATGCTGTTGAAAATATAGGCTTGATAGTTTGAGTATGATTATGATGCATGGAAACTAATTACTATTAGTATTAAATGCTTCATTATATTTAAGACCAAGTTAATCTTCACCTGTCACAGTTCAGCAGAACCTTGCACTTTAAATAGACAAATGAAATAGCTGTTGAATGAGATTAGGTCCATAAGCAGATTGAATAGTATGTGAACTTATGTCGGAACAAAATACAAAAGAACAATACAAGTTGTTGCTGTAGTTAATATCCCTAGAATCTGAAAGCCCAAGTTGAACCCTTGATTAATAGCACTTCTATCAATAAGATATCTTGCTCTCACAGGTTTAGCCAATATGGAACATAGAGTACATTATTTCTGCTAATATAGAGTACATTGGGATATGCTTCCTAGATAGTGAATTTCTAGCATGCATCAAGTATTAATAACTCTACTAGTGCAGTCAGGTTCTTAATTAAGGTCACCATGATAGTCAGGTTCATAATGCTCCATTGGTTTTTGTGTGTACTGTGTTGTTCCGTTGCTGTTGATTCTTTCCTTTTTATGTATAAAAAAGGTTTCAGTCTCTTTATGCTCAGGGTTCTCTTACTCAGTATATATAAGCTTTGGTGAATGCAATTAAAAAGGTTTCATTCTCTTTATGTCTTATGGTTCAATTTAACAGGTTTCAACTTAATGCAATTAGGTCCCTCACTGCCATTAATCCATTTGGCATGGTGAATGGTTCTCATCAGTCCATCTTCATAGAATATTGAGTTGGTCCATGGGCTGGCCCTAACCCCTATGGGCCATTTTGGCCCTAGCTCACATCAGTTAGGGCTAAATGGGTTAGCCCACAAGGTCCTTGTCCCATAAACCTCTATTTAGAAGCGGTACCACTAATACGTGAATAAAATTCTTTTTGATTGGGGTCTCAGGCTGAGAACTGACCATTTGTACTGTAGGAAAGTCAAAGATTGAGTAGCATGTCTGAAATATGAAAAATCACTTGTTAATCAATTTTTATGCATTTTTCTGCAAGGTTTCTTGAATTATCGTAAATGTGATCAATAGGAAAATTGTGCTTTGTTCTCTTGCCTAGTTTAGTTTTGGGATACAACATAGTAATGAACAATACCTTTGTGGTTGTCCTATTGTATTACATAATAATCAAAACTGCTTTTATAATTGGATTTTTTTTATATTAAAAATGGTTTAAATTTTTTATTTATAAATGAATTTTAAAAAACAGTTTTAACGCATGTTGAAAATCGGATTGGTTTTAACCAAACCAGTTTTGAAATGAAAATGGGTTGGTTGTTAAATTCAATCTTTATAATTGGTTTATAGATTTGGTTTGGTATTGTGCCAATTGCCCTTCCTATCCTTGCGCATCCCTAACTATAAATTCTATGATATTTGGAACTTTTTATTCTTAGATGCTGTTTTTGTGGTCTTATTACCCTCATGACAATTTAATTTAACTTTCTGTGTAGCTATTTTATTTTTGTTTGTAATGATGATTATTTGAATTTGATTTTGCAGTCTAAAATTTTCAAGTATTGTTTATCCTTTTCAGCTGGGTAAGGATCATGGAAGTAGAGAAGGAAAATACCACATCAACTATTACTGCAGAACCCTCTGTATCTGCCTCTGATGGTCAAGATCCTGTTTCTTCTGTTAATGCATCTTTACCGGATCCAATACAACCTGTTATTCCACAGGTTATTTCACCTTCTGTTGTACCTCCTTTAGCTCCAATTCCTGCACTTCCTCCCCCTCGCCCACTAGCACCGCTTCCAGTTCGGCCACCGGTCATTAGGCCACCTGTGCCACAAAATGGCGAGGTTGGGTCAAGTGACTCGGATTCAGACAATGATGGCTCAAATGCAAGAATTAACCTGGGGGGCGGGGATTATGAGATATCTGAAGAGAGTAGACTGGTGAGAGAGCGGCAGGAAAAGGCAAAGCAGGAGCTCATGATGAAGAGGCGTGCTGCTGCTCTTGCTGTTCCCACGAATGATATGGCCGTGCGAGCTCGGCTTCGACATCTTGGCGAACCGATAACTCTGTTTGGTGAGAGGGAGATGGAGAGACGGGACAGGTTGCGGATGATTATGGCGAAGCTGGATGCAGAAGGTCAACTGGAGAAGCTGATGAAAGCTCATGAGGAAGAAGAGGCTGCAGCTTCTGCTCCGAAAGATGAGGCTGAGGAAGAACTGCAGTATCCTTTTTACACTGAAGGGTCAAAGGCTCTCCTGGATGCCAGAATTTATATTGCTAAATATTCTTTGGCAAGGGCTGCATTACGAATTCAACGTGCACAGAGAAGAAGGGATGATCCAGATGAAGATATGGATGCAGAGATGAATTGGGCATTGAAGCAGGCTGGGAATTTGAGTCTTGAATTCAGTGAAATTGGAGATGATCGACCACTTTCTGGTTGCTCCTTCTCAAGGGATGGAAAATGGCTTGCTACCTGGCATGTTGTTGTTGCAAGTTGTGCATCTTAAATGCTTCCTTTCTTTGTGAAACCATTCTAATCTACTACTGATTGTTTTCATTTTATAGTTCTCTGACAGGAGCTTCCAAGTTGTGGAGCATGCCCAAAATAAAAAAGCATTCCAGCTTTAAGGGTCACACAGAGCGTGCTACTGATGTTGCTTATTCTCCTGTTCATGATCATTTAGCAACTGCCTCTGCTGATCGAACAGCAAAGTATTGGAATCAAGGATCCCTTTTGAAGACATTTGAGGGTCATCTAGACCGTCTTGCACGCATTGCCTTCCATCCATCAGGGAAATACCTGGGCACTGCTAGCTTTGACAAGACATGGAGATTATGGGACATAGAAACAGGAGACGAGTTGCTTCTTCAAGAAGGCCATAGTAGAAGTGTATATGGTTTGGCTTTCCACAATGATGGATCATTGGCTGCATCCTGTGGACTAGACTCTCTGGCTCGTGTTTGGGACCTGCGAACTGGAAGAAGTATTCTTGCACTGGAAGGTCATGTCAAACCGGTAAGCCTGCCCCCTCTCTCACTCAAAATCAGGATTGTACATTTTGTAAGGCTAACTATGATTCTAATTCATTTTAAGGTTCTTGGCATCAGTTTTTCACCCAATGGATATCATCTAGCCACCGGTGGTGAAGACAACACTTGTCGGATATGGGATTTGAGGAAGAAGAAATCCTTTTATACTATTCCTGCTCACTCTAATTTAATATCACAAGTTAAATTTGAGCCACAAGAAGGTTATTTTTTGGTAACTGCCTCGTATGATAGGACTGTTAAGGTATACTTTCTATTCTATTTCTACCTAAAACAACATTTTGTTCAAGAGAAATTTTAAGATTCTTTAGTTGTATATTTTTTGATTTCAGTATACTTATTTATATTTATGTTTTAACTGCAGGTTTGGTCAGGCCGTGACTTTAAGCCTGTGAAGACACTATCAGGGCATGAAGCTAAAGTTACTTCTGTGGATGTTCTTGGAGGTAGGATTTCCATCTTAGAAAGGATTACACATCCATGGCTCTGATTCAAATTTCCTTTTTATCTTTATGTGCTATTCCATCATGTGATTGATGTGTCTGTTTCACTGCACCAGTGTCCTTTCCACAAATCTTAAATGAATTAAAAAGTAAACTAGTGGGTTTTTTGAAAGGCTAATCATATATCTGGATAATTTGTTGTAGTGAATTGATAAAACAAATTATGTGTAGTATTGAGTTTTATTGGTACATTTTATGAGCAATTGTGAATTATCAGTGTAAACCAACTTAATGGATTGGAGAAGTCCTGAATTTCATGGAAAATTCAACGAAACTCAAAGAGTGCAAATCTAGTTTAAGATTTGCTGATGTAATCCGGCCGGGGACATTTTTATATGTGTCTCATAGATTTTTCCTCTACATGCCATTGACTAAGATGTGTTGACAAGTAAAGGAAATGAAAATGAAAGGAGAGGGATGGTTTTTTTATTTTATTTTCTTTGCTTTCTACATCTTGTCAAAATGTTGAAAGACGAGGACTAAATCAATTTTAATGTTTGCATATAATAGCCTTTTCATATGGCATATAAGTGTGAACCTAAGGATTCTTTTGGAAATTTAAGGTGCAAGTCTTGAGAATATGTTCTTTGAAATAGTGTGTGTGCTGTGCGTGCTGCAGTAGCACTGTTTGTAGGCTTTTTATTAAATACCTGTTTCCTGTAACACAGTATAAAAACTTAAAACTAGTGTCCAGTAACCTGAGCATTGCTTAGCAATTTGCATTGTGGGTTGTGACAATTTTTTTTGGTCTACTGAATCAGACTTCTGATTTTAGCTTGTGTTGTTATTGGTTGCAGATGGCGGGTATACTGTTACTGTCTCCCATGATCGCACCATAAAGCTGTGGTCCAGCAATACGACTGATGAGCAAGCTATGGATGTTGACTAAGCTATTTTGAGGGAATGCAATTTATCAAAGGACATTGGTGGTGCAAATTAGATTAATCATTTTTGTTAGAAACAAAAGCGTAGCAGCATGACTCTGCTTGGATTTTTAGTAATTATTCATTACAATGAAAACATGTTATTTGCCGCCTGATGTATCACTTATCTAGTCGCTCTACTAATTACTCAATTGAGGAACTGGAGTACTGCTAAAATATCTTTCTCGCTTGATGTAGCATGAGTAAATATCTCTTAAATTTTTATATAGCTCTTCCCTTGCTGCTGCTTCGTTATTTGTTTTTTCCTTTTTGATTTTATTTACTAGAGTTAAAGATTGGATTTTGGTGAAATGCTCGGAGTGTAAAACAGTAAAAGCATTCGGCAGCTTTAGTATTTTTAATTGTTGAATTCTATTAATAATTGTATTTTATATGTACAATTAATGGAGTTACTCCACTTGTGCTATGTTTTTGTTTACCTGTTATTGCTCTCGGGTGCAGTCATTACTCCACTGTATCCGGTTTGGTAATAAATGTTGTGGGGTTTACTGGTTGTCATCATCAGTATTATTGTTATAACGTGGGTAGGGGTATTATTGTGTATCAGCATTGGGAGGGTGGCCCTACTTATCCCATGCACGTATGTGTATCCCTTTTGGTACTTCTTCTACCCAATATCATTTGGCTGTTTCCAAAGAAAAATTGTACAATGTAATTTTCCTATATTTCATGCATCCTTCTACTTTAATACACGGTTTTTCCTTAATTTTCCTCGGTTATCCCTATCTTTCAGAATGAATTATAATTTAAGAGTAATAAAAATAGAAATGTGATTTCCTAGGAAAATAATAAGTTGCCATACATTCTTTCAAAAAAAAAAAAAAAAAGTTCCCATACATGAATCTGTCTATTCAGCTATCTAGACATCAATTCCCTATGAATAGAAATTGTTTCTAACACTCTCAAGTTGGAGACTAAACTTGGAACAAATAAATTGAATTTGTTGTCCCCTTAAAGATTTTTTCAAGATTTTTGTAAGTTGATCATTTAAGTTAACAGCTTCACTAATGTCAAAGTATAGAATAGGTTCATGTTCAAATGTTACAAAGGTTTAATTTTTATATAATTGAATGTAAAAAGAACGTAACATAATTAGTATTAAGAGTTATAGTCAAAATCATTTGATTTTGCAACGTATAAGGATATCAACAAAATAACTATTCTCCCTTGCCAAATAGGATACCTCAAGCTTTTTTTTTGTTGATCCGTATGAATCGAAGAAGTGTCAGAGAATTTATGATAATTTATGCACCTGCTTAATCAACTAACTTAGATCCCCTTAACATAGGGCTTATACAATGACAAAACATCCCAAATCTTCATAACTTGGTATGTAGAACAATACAGCACAGAGATCAGACCTATGCTATGGATTTTGTTCGAATGAGAGTGTTTTAATGGATTCAATGACTTGTTGGCATAACATTGATATTAGATAATTTGATTTGAACATTGAAGATTTTTTATTTGAATCTAATTTGTATGAGACTTTAAGCTGGTGGGAGTCTCTTTAATCTAAAGAACGGAACTCAAACTCCAGCTTCCAGATTCATTTTCTAATTTTCAGCTCTATATCAGGTTCGCTTTCAACAAGAAAAAGAATGCATCGAAGATCTCAAGGTATTTGAAAATTTAAATATGAAATTAAAATATTTAAGTAAATCATTATTATATTTTTTAAATATGAGGCAAATTTCCTATAGGTTTTTCCTAATCTGATAAAATTCAACGAGAATGAAGTTATATAGATATGAATAATGGACTGGCTCAGCTCTTAATTATTTCTAGACAAACAAGATCTACATAAATCTTGCATGTTCATGTTCCTTGCTACATGTCAAACCTTTGATCTGTACGTGCTATAACAAAAAAAGACTGCTAATAATGCATTCTCCTGTTTTGATATTTTCTTTCTCATTAAATTAAATTCATGAAGGATCACTGAATATGTGAGTTCTGTTTCTCATTCAGTATGATTCATTTTTAAATTAATGAAACATGCAAAAATTTGAGTCCTAACCTCAATACCTCAGTACATGCCTAATCTATATGTATGGACAAACCCAATTCATTTTGCATAACAATTTCAGTTTGATTTGACTTTGAACTCAATTCCATGATACGTAGGTGTTTGTGTGAAGGTGGGATTGGTGATGATAAGACCAATTAATATTACAATGAAAAACGACGACACCATAACATGTTTTCTGGGACGGATCAGATCCGCTTCCATAAGCCAAGTCATTTTTTTTTTTATTATAAAGAATTGTAAATGGATTATGAAACATATTTCAGAGTAAATAAGAAATTATTGAGAGCAAGAGATTCTGGATTTGGTGCACAACACATGTCATGTTAAAAGTAACCTTTAACCATTATAAGAAATAGAAAGTTAATTTCTTATATAAAGGTTATCTAAAATCGCGTTAGAAGTCACTTTTACATCATCCACCAAATTTAAACATGCACATAGTAAATTTTGTGTCCATTGAATTGCAAAGTATTACATGAATATTTGATTTATTACAGTATATTTTTTGTGTGTGAGGAAAAAAAACGTGGATGAAGAAATCAATCCCTTTTATCTCTCTTGTCAACAAACTTCTAAAAAAAAAAAACTATGTACCCCATTCTCGGAAGCTCCACGCTATAGGCAGGTAAGGGAGAGAGATATTGTATCCAACTTTATCCTTGCATTTGCAAAGAGGCTGATTCCAGATTCGAATCGAAACAACATATATAGCATCCCCATCACATATGCTAAAATTAATAACCAGAAATATTGACAAAGCTTGTAGAAAGAATCTTCCATCTTCGTAGTTTGATTGGCATGGTGATAGCAAAGCATTGATTAAACATCCCTTAGTTCCAAGAACCGAATTGCTGAAAGAATGATTTAATTTCCTCATCATAGCCATAGTAAATTAACTGTTTCTCATACACCACAACCAAGTGTTGGTGATTTTATTGTCATCAATGGATTTTAGTAGTAATGTGATTTACTATAGGCCAATGCGATTACGCGTTAAGCTTTGGAAACGAGTTAGGATAGTGCGGAGTGCACGCTTGTTGAGCCAACGCATAATTGACCGCGATTACGGTGCGGGGTTCCAAGGGGTCTCTTATTCATGTGGGGGATTGTTGGAATTTTTGTTTAAACTCCATGGGTTATGAATAAGAGGCGGTTAACAATTCAAAATAATAACTTCTCCCAACCGCTCTTGGGAAAGGTTAGAAAAATAACTACTCCCAACCATTCTGATAACCAACGGTTACGATGGTTCATCGTCAAGAGTTGCACTGATTGGAAAGGTTGCGAGCAGTCAAGAGTTGCATTGTTTGGGAAAACTCCTATTTAAGGAGTCATTTGGCCTCAGATTTCAGATATACGAAAATCATACTTTCTCTCTACATTCCTGATCTGTTCTCTATTGCCAGAAGCAGATTGTTCTTCAAAGAATTATCCCAACAAGGATTTCGTGAACCCAGGCAAGAATAGGGTCGAAATACTTTGTTCGGAAAGTGTACGAACACGATTCTTTGAAGTTATCCAGG
>PYAF01002968.1:51086-73662 GCA_007407185.1 Glycine tomentella | reverse complement strand
CCTCAGATTTCAGATATACGAAAATCATACTTTCTCTCTACATTCCTGATCTGTTCTCTATTGCCAGAAGCAGATTGTTCTTCAAAGAATTATCCCAACAAGGATTTCGTGAACCCAGGCAAGAATAGGGTCGAAATACTTTGTTCGGAAAGTGTACGAACACGATTCTTTGAAGTTATCCAGGATTATCATACCCAAACATCTAACACCAAGCCCTCTAGCTTCTGAGCCTTTCATGACTCAGCCTTTTGCAGGAAGTCATAAACATGCTGCAGAAAACAAATAAAAAGCAAGCTCTGTGAGGTTGAGAATATGTGTGTAGCTAAGAGACAAACTAGACATATGATGATATGAACAAAACACACACACAGAGAAAGAGAAAGAGAACTTACTCCCATGGAACATCTCCAACTAGCATCCAGTCACCATCCTTGTCTTCATATGTAGGTGCATATTCAGATCCCTTATAACCCTCTCTTTCAGAGTACTCACCAGAAGAAACAACTAAAACCAGTTCAGGTTATTTTCATCATATAAAATAATTTCATTCACCAAAACAACAACAACAAAAAGAAGACGACAATATTGGGCTATAGTGTATCCAAAAGCAAATGAAATTCCCTGATCTCTCACCTATGGTCAACTTGAACATGGTCTCTAAAGCTTTGAGTAGTTCTGGATAGCCCCTATAGACTCTCAAATCAATCTTTCTTAGGTAAGGGGCTCCATCCATACTCACTTTCACATAGACCCCATCCCCTTGATCACCCTCCTGCAGGTTGTTTTTCCTGTATGATCTGATTGGTGGCCACCCCACTATCTTTGCCCTGCCATCATCCCAATATTACATTCAGATCCAAACAACATAACAATTTCTAGAAAATATTAAATAAAAAATACATATTTTTAATATATTATAAATATCATACACATTTAATATTTACCATATAAAGATGCTAAAGGAAGATATAAAATTAATTAGACAAAATAGACCATACAGTATGATTCATGAAAACTTACTTGGCAGGAGGGGCTGGATAACTCTCCACATGTTGGTCATGTGAGGCCTTGGAAATGGAGACAGACTCTTGAGAAGTTTCAGGCACTTGCCTTTTGTTGTTTCTAATACTAATAGCATGCACGGTATTCTCCTCCGTCCCTGGCAACCCCAATCTTAGCTCTGTTGCCTTCAGATTTTCACTTCTTTCATTTAGTTACTCTTCATTCTTTTACCCTTAAAAGGTCGTAAAATTCAGGACTCATATATAAAATGTAAAATCATATACTTATGGATTATTTTAAATTTAATTATATAATTATAAAATCATTTATATATTATTTTAATTATAAAATTATTGCTTTGTAAAAAATAATAATAATATATTATTTTAATTATAAAATTATTATTTTTAATCATTATTGTTCATGAAAATAATTTAAATAAATGCAATTTTACCCTATATTTTAAAAATAATTTTTAATTTAATAATTTTATTTATTTCTGTTTAATAAATATGCAAAAGATAACATAACAATAAATCATTATTTTAAAAATTAATAATCCTTCATTAATGTTAGATAAATAAATTTGTGACTACGATAAATTTAACGTCTTGATTTGACAACTCAAACATGTTACAATGAATATTACATAATTAAGTTAAATAAATGATTATTATGAAGTTAGAATTTTGATTAATTTATATATCATTAAATTATATCAACTATTGCTGTCAAATTAAAATTTCAATAAAACGTTGAAGGGAAGGATCACTGGTTGTTATGAAGTTAAAGTTTTGATACGAAGGCTAAAAAAGGTCAAGTGAAATTTACATATAAAGATAGATAGGCATAGGTCATAAAATATAGATGATTTTTTTTTATAGAAAATATAATATAGATTATTAAGAAGTCAAATAATATACATATATTAAATTTAATATACTAAATAATTATAAAATTAGTAATTATTAAAAGTAAATATTATAAGGTAAGTAATTATTTTTAAAATAAATTTTTAATTTTAAAATTGAAATTACATTATCACTTCTCTAGATTTTATAATGATAATAAATAAGATGAAAATACATATAAAAATATATAATTAATTTAAATATGATAAACAACTTAAAATGTTTTGATCTGAATACTCAAAATATTGAAATGAAAGAAAATCAGATCAACAACTATTATAAAGTTGAAATATTTTGATCCGATGATTCTCAATAATTAAAGTGACAAAATCATATCAATTGTTATTTTAAAATTGATGTTTTGATTTGGTGGTTATAAAAACTTAAAGTAAAGTTTAAATAGATAGATAGATTTGTTTGGTTAATTTTTATCATTTATAGGTATATTTTTTTAAGTTTTAAAATAATAAATGAAAGATAAAAATAAAAATGTAAGTTATAATGGAGCTAAAAAATAATTTGTCACATTCTCACCCTATTATTAGCATGGGAATAAAAACTATGGAACCAGAATATTTTTCTATAACCTTCGAACAAATATGAAAAATATTCATACTTTCATATTCCCAAAATACAAGATAGTTCTGTAAAATAAATTACTCCTTAAGGTTCTTTAATCTTAAAATTAAGCAAATTTAGTCCCATAGTTAATCTTCTTTGGCCTAAAACTACCAAATTTTCCTATCAAATTATTTGGGGGTTTGTAAAAAATTTGGAATTCGAAATACTTTTAAAAGATATAAATTTAGAGAAAATGATAAAATTTAAAAGATTTTAAAGACAAAAATTTCTATGACTAAAATGGGAGTTGGAGAGGGTTTAGCACCTGACCTAATATAAGACGAGGGAGAGGGTTTAAGCGTCCAGCCTCTGTTTCTTTTCTCTTCATTTCCATTTTTCACGCATACTTTCTGCTTTCACCATGTGGACACTTCGTCGAGCTTCTCTTCGTCTCAGGTAACTAACTCTCTTTCATTCTCAAAATTGCGAGCGATGAATACGAAACCTCTTCTCGCATCGATTTTATGAATTAGGGTTTTGTTTCTGATTAATTTGTGGTTGCTGTTTATTGCAGTACGAGGCAAGGACTTAACGCGGGAGCTAGCCGTGCTTCTTCTGTCAAATTAGTGGCAACCACTAGAGAGGAAAATGAGGCTGGTATCGCTCAGTCTCGTCAAATCACTTATGGTAGATTTCTGTCGGCAGGCACGGGTCGTGTGTCCCTGAAATTTGCTATGGGCAGGCACGAACTTTCCTCGCAAGCTGGTGCTAGCAGCACGAAAGAGGATGATGATGATTTGGAGTTACACGGAAGTAATGATGAATCTGACGCAGACCTGTCTGACGGGGACGAGGATGGCGGAAAACCACATGATGAGCTGGAGTTATCAGATTCTGAGATTGATCCAACCAAGAAAAAATCACAAGCTAGATGGACTCAATCGGAACTAGTCAAGGCAATTCTAAATGCTCCTGGTTTGTCCGTTGATTCTGCTCTCAGTAAGTGGGCTGGGCAAGGGAAAGAACTAAGTCGGAACGAGATCTTGTTGGCCGTGCGTGAGCTTCGGAGACGTAAAATGTATGGCAGGGCTTTCCAGGTAACGATTAATCAAACTTATATCTGCTTCTGATTTATTCAGTTAAACATTTAAATTATTTTGCTGCTTGCCAACTGCTTCATATTTTTGGTTGTTTCAAGTTTGTTTGTTATTATACTTCTAGTGCTTTTTTCTGAAGCAAAACAATGCCAGTGTCTGGTACCATGCTATGCTTTTTTTTTTTTTTTTTTTTTTTTTTTTTTTTTTTTTTTTTTTTTTTTTTTTTTTTTTTTTTTTTTTTTTTTTTTTTTTTTTTTTTTTTTCTGTTGCCTAATTTACAGAACAGAAGTGAAATTTTTAGACTAAAGATTTACACTTTACTAAGATTCAAGTCAGGAAAACATTACAGATTTTCAAAGGTACCATGAAGAGCTAAACTGGAAATTGTGGAGATCCAACATTAACTAGTGATTTAAGATGGATGGATGGAATTAGACTGCAAAACGGTGGTGGATAGGCTCAACAGTTCTGGCCAAGATTGTCCAAAAGTTGGTGCAATTATTCATGAGTGTATATACCTTCTTACACAGTATTAAAACTATAGAGTTATGTTTGTTAAGAGGCAAGCAAATATTGCAGCTCATACTCTTGCTGTAAGGTAGCAATGTCATGCTAGACTCAAAGTTTTCACGACTACTCCTACTTGTATTTACAATACTATAATTAATGGAATTCCTTGATTTTCTTCTTGTAAAAAAAAGGGGGTCATTTTGGTTGATGGGAGTGGAATGGAATGGAATAGAGAGTAAATTTTTGAATTAAAGTAGTATAGTGGAGGTGTGGGACCCACTGAATTTTTTAAAATTTTATCTCCTCTCACAGCTACAGTGATGTAACCAAATAGGGGGTATGATTTAGGAATCAAATAAAATTAAGTGCTCAAACATTGGGCTGTCTTTTTGTGATGTGATAAGAACCTTGAGAGAAGAGAACCAAACCACAAAGCCAGCTGTTGTTGTTGGAGAGTGCAAGACCAATAACATAATACCCTTCCATTCTTCCACCAATTCTGTTCTCAAAACTTAGATTAGCCAATAATTTGGACAACTCATTTAAAGTGGTCATCTTATATAGTTTAAATATTAATGAAAATATTCAGAGAAAACTATTATAGGCATGCTTTTACTGCCTACTTAGAATTAAACATACCTGCAACATAACTTCAATGGTAGAATCTCTAAAACTTATTTAGCATTTTTGTGGTTAGCCCTCCACTCCATTATCCAGGGTTTGATAACTATGGTTAGGACTGCAGAATAGGGGTATTGGTTTTATTTTTGTTTCTTCCCATGCATATTGATATGTTGCAAATGCTTTTAGTAGCATGTAATTTTTCTTCAGTTGATAACGCAGGCATATTGTCTTATATGGAGTTTTCCATAAATGTATTCTATGTAGTAATAACTATTATATTTGTTTGACTGATTAACATTGTTACTGTATATTTATCTTTTCTTTAGTTTCCAATTTTCCAATATGATGCTTTATACTGTAATGTTATTGTTTTTTTTTTTTTGGTTGGAACTGTAGCTCTTTCAGTGGTTAGAGTCAAACAAGAAGCATGAATTTATGGAGAGCGATTATGCTTCTCAACTTGATTTGATTGCCAAGTTGCGTGGCCTCCAACAGGCAGAGAAATACATTGAGAGTGTTCCAAAATCTTTTAGAGGCGAGCTATTATACCGAACGTTACTGGCTAACTGTGCTAGTCAGAACAATTGGATCTCAACAGAGAAAATATTCAACAAAATGAGGGACTTGGATTTACCACTTACAGCATTTGCTTGTAACCAGTTGCTGCTTTTGTATAAGAAGCTGGACAAGAAGAAAATACCTGATGTTTTACTGTTGATGGAAAAAGAGAATGTCAAACCTTCTCTTTTTACTTACAGAATCTTAATAGACTCAAAGGGCCAGTCCAATGATATTGCTGGAATGGAGCAAGTGTTTGAGAAAATGAAGGAAGAAGGCTTTGAACCTGACATTCAAATACAGGCACTCTTGGCTAGGCATTACACCTCAGCTGGGCTTAAAGAAAAAGTTGAAGCTATATTGAAGGAGATTGAAGGTGAAAACTTGGAAGAGAATCAGTGGGTATGTGCAACTTTGCTCCGCCTTTATGCAAACTTGGGAAAGGCTGATGAAGTGGAGAGAATTTGGAAGGTCTGTCAATCAAAACCTCGAGTTGATGACTGCCTGGCTGCAGTCGAAGCTTGGGGAAAGTTAAAGAAAATTGAAGAAGCAGAGGCAGTTTTTGAGATGGCGTCAAGGAAATGGAAACTTAATGCCAAGAACTACTCAGGTCTTCTGAAGATTTATGCAAATAATAAAATGCTAGCGAAGGGTAAGGATCTTATCAAGCGAATGGCAGATAGTGGGGTGAGGATAGGCCCATTGACATGGAATGCACTTGTGAAACTGTATATCCAAGCTGGGGAAGTTGAGAAGGCAGACTCTGTTTTGCAGAAGGCAACCCAACACAGTCAGCTGCCGCCAATGTTTACCACCTATTTGGATATTTTAGAGCAGTATGCAAAGAGGGGTGACATCCATAACTCCGAGAAGATTTTCCTTAAAATGAGACAAGCTGGTTATACGTCTCAAATAAGTCAGTTCAAAGTTCTAATACAGGCATATGTAAACGCCAAGGTTCCAGCGTATGGGATCAGAGAAAGGATGAAAGCTGATAACCTATTTCCCAACAAAACAGTGGCTAACCAGTTGGTTCTAGTTGATGCATTTAGGAAAAATGCAGTTTCCGATTTGCTTGATTGAGGCATATTCACTATTTTGCAAGGGTTGTTTCTACTTACTCTTTCCATGCAACTATTAATGATTACTCTTTCCATGCAACTATTAATGATTATTAGTTAGTTGAATTGTAGATTGCACATTTAGGTTGAATGAATGTTTTGTCTTGTGCTGCTAGCTATAAATTAGACACACTTTCGCCTTTAAGCGCATATATTAATGCTTAAATACTGGTTTTATGATTTTATAACGCCCGCTTGTTTTTAGTTGTAAAGCTCTTTTTTTTTTCTTTTTTTTTTATAATTAGAGGCTACAATCTTCTTCCCGATAGGATAACAAACAGTAGTTGATAAATGTTGTTTTACTCCCCTCCCCTCATTAGTGAAATAAAATTAATGCTTTATGTAGTATCTTAGTAACTGGTCAAAATGAAAAAATTATCTTATCATCAAACTTCATAAATTTTATAAAGTTTTCAATAGCTCATGTAAAAGGACTTGTGAGTTCCAGCGATGTCTAAACAGGCCGAGTATGATGGGCTGCCTTCATAGATGTGAGTTGGGTTCAAAATAGAGGTCGGATCTTAAATCTTTATGACAAAAAAAAGGACTGAGATTCTGATGAATTTTATCAAGTTATAAATATATTAATTCATGTTATGTAAACTAAGCGGAAATACAGACGTTTAAATATGTAAAGTAAGTTATAATCAATTGGGGATCTAGGATCGATCTCTCTACCCACCACCAAAGCCACACCCACGAGCACGATAGTCTGATTCCTCTTATCTCGAAATATTTGATCCACTACAAAAGGATGAAAGTGCAACATGGTTTCGATGGTTTCTCAATCCCCAGCTACAACAAATTTGATGGCATGATTTGCTGAAGAGGCAAGAATATGAAAAGGGGGCAAATGTTAGGTTAAGAGACTTATAACAACTTTTAAGATAATTTAGGTTTATGGAGATAAAAGCTCAACAAAGGTCCAAAAACTGTAAATATTTTTTTATGAAATATTTTAATTATAAAATATATTTTTTTCCTCTAAGGCTCACCCAAAACCACCTCCCAAATAGTTAATTTTTTTTTTAAAAAAAAAACATAGTCAAAATATATAATAACTACTACCACACACATGTGTGTGTATAAATAGGAAAAAAAAAAACTTCTGGGTGTTGTATATTCAAAATAAAAATATGAGAGCTCTATTACAAACATTCATTATTCAATTCCTTATAATAAAAAAAAGACTTTCAATTTTTATTTAGTGAATTAAAATATACCCATAATTGCTACATAAATGTTTATGAGCATATTTATGAACTGTAAAATAAACTAACAACACAAATATTATCATTGAAATTATTTTAGGCAAATGTACCCAAACAAAAAACACAATTTAATGGGAGCGTTATGTAACATCCAGATGAATCACATCAGAATAAAATAGATCAAGAAGTTGTGCAGGTGTGAAACTATACAAGTTGATGATGACTTAAAGAAATTAATTAGTATTACTTATACTAACAAGATGTATCTCCTTTTTGGTAACCCATCACTTAAGAATTCTACAATTAAGTTTTCTAGAAAGTATGTGAATGAGAACAAAACATGCTGAAAAGTCTTGTATTGGTTTGTAGGGACAATCATTGATCCTGAAAGCAATCGAAGATGATTATTGAGATCTCGGAAAGGGCTACTTACAGATTAATTGGATGTAATTGAAATATTGAATAAATATTTGAAATCACTAAAAAATATTTGTAAGACATATATAGAGAAATTCTGATTTTAATTGAAAAATATTATTAAAAACACTTATAAAAATTCCATATAAGTTTTTCCTTATTTAATAGGAAATATATCTCATAATTAATAGTACTTTTCTTAAATAATTATCAATGTAAATATCGTATAAGAAGAGTATATAATGACACAATTTTGAACTTTTTTTTATACAAGATATGAAACTTATCTTCATCTACATGAAAATTAGAGTTGACAAAATGGGAAGGTCAACCCAACAGGCCAAAGACTCAAAACATGATTGACCCATATTCTTGTAGGTTGTGATTTTTTAAGCCCTATTCTACCCTATGTTTGACCACCAGACCACATTCATCCAATCATAAAATTCTTACATAATCTTTTAAATTGTAAGACCTTTTAATACCAAAATAGACGTTCAAAATCCTAATCCAATACACCCCCTTGGTGTATGGAATACTTTGCATGAGTATTCCATATTCTTGAGATCAAAATCATGGTTACTTGTTGAAATATACATGTGAGGGGAAGTCTCGTATCAGATAAGAATTAGAAGGTTGAACACAATCTAAGTGAAAATAGAATCCATAAACGTGACCCTTAAATTTTGGGTTAAAGTGTATGAAATCAAGTTCACTTATATAGTTGTTCATGATTTAATGGTGAAATTTTTTTCGGTGTTTATCCCCCTTGATTTAGCCATCTGGGTGAAAATTTGAAATGTGTCAAATTTTGGTCTAGAACTAGGTTTGGGTAAATTTGAACTTACATGAGAATTTCCAAGAGTTAAAATCTGTCACAAATTGCAGGAAAAAATGCAACTTGTGTTGGTCTTCAATTTGTGGTGGTTTTTCTTCCATTTGTGGCAATTTTTAATCTTTAGAAATTCAACAGCCAAATTTTTTAAAAAAATGCCACCAATTGCAAAATATAGGTTATTGAGTTTAGCTTCGGATTAAAATTTGACACATTTCAATTTTACGAGGCCGAAAAATATGCTAAATTTTTTATCATAACAAAATCCAAACATTTCTAATTTTGTGGGGATAAAAAACATATTTTAGCCTAAAACACAATGATCACATCTAGACCTAAATGGTTTATATTTTTCCTACAATTTGTGGTGATTTATAACTCTCATAAATCTTTATTTTTTTTTTGGATTTACTTGAACCTAATTCCGAACTATAATTTCACACATTTTAATTTTTTTTTTAGGACAAAAAATTAAACACATTAAAATATTTACAAAAATGAAATCTGAATATTTCTAATTATACAAAAATGAAAAACATATTTAACCTTAAAAAAATTGACAAACCTAAGGTTTCACAACAGCCACATCGATCTAGACTTAACTGGCATATATTTGGGTTTTCATTGATCAACTATTCTTATAGACTGAACATAATATATACATATTATGTTCTTGTATTCAATTGGAGTTTTTCTTACTTTAATTTTCAATATATTCTTTTTTATGCATGTAAATCGAAAGTGTAAGAGGATTTGTAAGAATTTACATATTATTATTCAATCAATTAAACTAGTCTCTTTGACCGAATACATTCTTTTATACTTTTATTTGTATTATTAGTATTATATATGACTATTCAATAAAAATATCAATATTCATTTGTTGAGAGACATCTTAATTAATTTCAATCACAAATAACACTTAAAATATTAGATTTTGATGATTTACTTCTTTTATATATTTCTCCATTTTATCTGCTTAACCATAAATCTTATGATTTACTTCCGGTTTTTCTCCCTAGCTCGTTAATCACCAAAAGCAAAAAAAAAAAAAAAAAAACAAAAACATTCGATATCTTACTTTATTCTTGTCTGTGAATGAAGTCTGTAAGCATTCATTTTTTATATATAATATATAACATCAGCTTGGGAGTCTATTTTATATTTTTCGTTCCCGCAGCAACACGTACAGGCAACAGTTACAATGTATTAATGAGATACGTTTTATAGTGAGCTTAAAACAGTATACTTAATTATTTATTTTTAAACATATACTACAAATTAAACAGAGCGAAACTGTACTCCTGAACCTCACGGGTGCACACATGATCATTTAATTACTACATATGGTACCCGTTGCTAGCTTGTCGATCGCACTCTTCAAATATATATATATATATATATATATATATATATATATATATATATATATATATTCCCTTCCTTTAACCTTTAGTAATATACAATTATTCCTTCCTTGAAGATTTTGAGAACAAACATACCACCATCTTTATCAAAAGCAAAAGCTGCACCAAAATGTCAATACTATCCCTGCTTATATCATATGAATCACGAATGCACAAGGTTATATTGTAAAATCCTGCATTGATGTCACAAAAAGAGTTGGCTCATAGATTCTGTGTGTTGTGGCAAGTGTAAACTCTAGCCCACTCTTAAAGAGTTATAAATAGGCGAAACAGATAAAGAAGAAGGCACAATCAAATTAAACCTGAGAGATCAGATACAAAGAGATCGAGCAATGGCATTAGTGACTTCACTTTCTCCTGCGACCCCTTCTTCGGTTCAAACCAACACTTTGAACCCATTGGGTTGGACTGATGATCAGATCCTGGAGAAGGTTTACATTACCCACGTACACACCGCTGAAAGGTACGATGTGGAATCGCTTTTCAACGTTACTGCAAACATCATCAAGCGTTCTACTGCACTTGCTGACAGTGTTGCTGTTAAGGTACGAAACATTCAATCAACCTATATAATTTGCATTTGCATGTAATAGAGTAAAGCAATATTATTTGTTTTGTTGCAGACTGGCACACCAGTTGGTCTTATTGAAGACAAGGTTCCTTTGTCCACTTTCGACCCACCGTTCCTAAAACTTAAGCATATTGCTTCTCAGGTTGTTGATTATTACTTCTTCTTGTTGTTGTTGTTTTTATGAATGAATGTAATATTGTTATAAAAAAAAAATAATAATGTGAGTGGGTGTACGTAGATGATGAACACACCACACGGTGAGCATCATGCACACAGCACAGCAATGTCGATCCTTGACCAGCTGAGAACTTACACATGGGATGGAAAAGCGATATTGGTTCTGGCGGCTTTTGCTTTGGAGTATGGAAACTTCTGGCACCTCGTCCAGACTCCGAGTGGAGACCATCTGGGAAGATCACTGGCACAGATGAGCCGAGTTCACATCGTGGAGAGGAACAGGCAAGCCGTGGCTGAATACAACAGCTTGGTCAAGAACTTGCTCATCGCGGTTGAGTGCATCACCGAGCTGGAGAGGCTTTCCACCAAAGGTTATGACTTGAAGGACGTCCCAGCCTTGGCTGAAGCCATGCAAGAGATCCCTGTTGCTGTCTACTGGGCTATCGTCACCACTGTTGTCTGTGCTAATCACTTTGATTTCCTCCTTGGTGAATCGTAAGCACTCTATTTTCTATATATACCATCATCTGATCAATATACAGAAATATTCTTCTTCTTATATATCTTTCTCAATTACTTTTCTTCAGGGACTCTAGATACGAAATAGCCAATTTTGACGACAAGCTTGCTTCTGTTATCAGCAAATTAAAGGCGAATCTCACCAGGAGCAGAAAGAAAATAGGTTAGGAAAATTACTAAGATCGCTCAACCCCATTTTAGGGTGGGATTCAAGTAGATTAAAGAGTACTGATAAGAAGAAAAATAAATTAACAATGTGATAAGTAATATGATGAAAGAAAAAAGAGATATAAAAAAATTGGACTGACATGTGTGATAAGTAATGTGATGAAAGAAAAAATGGAGTGATTTGTGTGATAAGTAATGTGATGAAGGAAAACAGAGATAAAAATGTGCTGGAAGAGAAAGTGAGTGTAGATTTATAACTACCTAAGCATCTATGTATTTAGCATTTCTTTTGTTTTTTTGTTTATATTTCTGAAGGGATAGATAAATACTCAGTAAAATATGTATCGATCCACCTGTTCCTAATTAACATAAAGAGTTTTTTTTTTTTTTTTTTTGAAGGAATAAAGAGGTATATGTATAAAGAATAATTTAATTGATGAAAGTATCATAATATAAATATGTTTAACAAATTTGAAATTAACTATCACCGTAATATATGTTTTATCTTCCTGAAGGGTTTAGTCTATTCCTGAGAAAGAAGAAAATATAAAATTCATGATGTCTGTGTTGATTGATTTCAGGTGACCTAGAAGACTACTGGAGGCGTAAGAAGTTGCTTCAAACCCCCACAGAAATTGTAGAGGTTCTCAAGGTTCTGATCTACCACAACGAAGTTCACGACCCCCATGTCTACGATGGACTCACCAGACAAATGGTTAGCATCGAAGTGTTCAGGAAGAAACACGTGTTACTGTTCATCTCGGGGCTTGACAGCATCAGAGACGAGGTTCGGCTTCTGCAATCAATCTACGAGGGATTACAGGAAGATCCGAGGGAAGTAAAAGGATACAGGAAAGAGGACTTCAGGATTCTGTGGGTCCCCGTCGTGGATGAGTGGAATCTTCTGCGCAGGGCAGAGTATGATAACCTGAAGCTTGAAATGCCGTGGTTTGTGACGGAATACTTCTACCCCTTGGCGGGAATCAGGCTCATAAGGGAAGACTTGAACTACAAGAATAAACCCATCATCCCTGTGCTCAACCCTCAAGGCAGGGTCGTCAACTACAATGCAATGCACATGATTTTCGTCTGGGGCATCGATGCCTTCCCTTTCAGACCCTCTGATGATGATGTCCTCACCCAGAAATGGAATTGGTTCTGGGCCGAAATGAAGAAAGTCAATCCCAAGCTGCAAGACCTTGTAAGTGCAACTTTACTTATATCAATATTATTTTTAGCTACCCTTTATCCTTAAAATCTTGAATGCAAATAAAAATGTGTGTATATGTGAATGATGATCGATCAGATAAAAGCGGACAGTTTCATCTTCATCTATGGAGGCAGTGACAAGAAGTGGCTGCAAGATTTCACTCAGGCAGTGGAAAGAATCAAAAGGCATGAGATCATCAAGAGGGCAGACGCAGTGATAGAGCACTATCCATTCGGAAGGGAAGATCACAGGATAGTTCCTCGCTTCTGGATTGGCATAGAGAGCCTGTTCGCGAACATGATTCAGAAGACACAAAAGGACCCTACAATTGAGGAGATAAAGAGCTTGCTCTGTCTGAAACAGCAACAACCCGGGTGGGTTCTTCTCAGCAAAGGGTCGAACGTGAAGTTGTTGGGGAGTGGGGACCCAATGCTGGCCACTGCAGCTGATTTCGAGATATGGAAGGAAAAGGTGCTGGAGAAAGCAGGGTTTGACGTGGCTTTCAAGGAATACTATGAGCAGAAGCGTCGCAACTACCCTCATGAATGCTCGCACATGCAGTTGGCTAACTACCCTGCTGATATTCTTCACCCCATTAATTGCCCTGATGCTGCTTGTGGCAGATCCATGGAGATTGCTTCTGTAAGTTACATGTGCTGCCACGGTCAAACAGCTCATCACAAGGCTGAAGTTCCAGAGAGTGGCGATGTCATGATTGAGAAGAAGCTCTACGCTTCTTAATTAATTGCATCGATCCATTTTGCTGACGGATCCACCTTTTCAATTCTATTCCAAGTTTGTGTGCCCTACGTACTTTTATCGTACTATTCTCATTTTTACGTTTCGGCTGTATGTTATCATGAAGCCTCTTCTGTGCTACCCTTCTATGGGTACGTTTAAAATAACGGCTTCAAACACCATCTGTTTGTTTATCTGCCATTGATTTTGATTCAATTAAATAGAATCCAGTTGTTGGCTTCTATTATTATTTCATTTCTAATGAGTTACGTACTGCTTTATCTCATTTTTATCTTTGACAAAAAAATTATTAATTAAGGTATTACTTTTATTCTTAATCAATATATAAATATTATATATATATGTGTATATATATATATATTCTCAAAAACTATGTTAAAAATAATATCAAAGAATCTGTTGCTTTTCCTCTTATTCAAACTAATATTTGCAACAACATATTGTATCAAAATAATAAAAACTCATTTTTTTTAAAAAGAAACAATTGATTTCATGGGAAACTATTAAATAGCTTCTGACTATTTAAAAAAAGTGATATATTATTATTGTTTTAAAAAATAGGTGATTCTTTTATAAAAAGAAATTATATCAAACATGTCCTTAGCATTTATTAACAGAGTAAATTACATACATTTTTCCTAAAATTTAACAAAATTACATAAGTCTCCTCTCCATTTTTAACCCCTACAAAATAAATCGTAAATGTTTACTAAACATTACAATGTCCCTTCTCTATTTAACACGGTTAATATCTTGACAGAAAGGAATCATGCGCTTCTCGCATGGCTTCTAATGCATTCCCCCCCCCCCCCTAAAATGTCCTCTACTTCAACCTTGCAAATATTGGACTTTTGAAAGGAAAATATAAAAGGAATGAAGAACTTAATCATGGCAAATGTGGAGTATGGTATTTGATCTTCTAAGGTGGTGTTCGGATCGATTTTGATCAATTTTAGAATCTAATTCAATCAAATTTGATCGGTTTGATTTTCATAATTTTTTTAAAAACTCAACGCATCTAATTCATTTATGAACATTTTGACACAATTCGAGTCAAAAAATTACCTATTTAAATTTGATATTTTTTTTCTTAAAATTACTATTTTATATCACGATTCATCTACATATTCAATACAATATTATCAAATGTCTTAAAGTAATAAAATTAATTCATTTAATATCATCAACATAATATTCTAAAATAAACTAATATAAATTAAAATCAAATATTCTTAAACAAAATTTACTATATCAGTATGAATCATAATTATTTCTACAACTAATTTTTTGCAATAGGTTTTGTTGCAATCATACTTGTCGAAACAAATGAACAAAATATGATCCATTAATATTGTAAAATAGTAAAAAAAAATAATTTTTTTTTAAAAAATGAAACAAATGACAATGTACCTGAAAGTAATATCATAAGAAGTTTCAACACTTGCAGTTCCAACACTTGGAGTTTCAATATTAGCAGTATTTAAAGTCAAACCAAATAACTCTAAAAATTTAAACATAACTCTGTTAATACAAAAATTAATTGATATTTTATACAAATATAAAAAAATGAAATAAGAGATTACACACCTGATTCAATCTTTTTCGCTTCATTTATTTCAACTTGGAAGTCATTAACATTTTACTTCGCATATCTAAGCCAATTTTGGACACAGATAAGAGCTTAAACAATAATGAGACTCAAGGAACTATGAAATGAATCTAGAATTTTATCCCTTGTATTAATGTAAACTCCAATGATACAATAGATATAGAAATGACCAATTCTCTAGCCATATATGAAAGAATATAATATTTGGATGCTTTCAATTTTCACCATTTAAAATATCAAACTCAGAGTGGTCATCTTCAACATCATCCTCTAAATACCTATCTAACTCATTTTTTTGCATCTCACCCTATTTTTACTTCATTTTCATTCTAAATTCATCATCCCAATCGTCATCCTTATATTTATATTTTAATTACGAGTTCATGGGTCGGGTCAACCGATTTATAAATCTAAACCCGTGACCTAACCTGTATATGAACGGTTTTGATCGATTTGATTCGATTTTAACCCAAATACATATATGATCAAATCCAAACTATTCAAATTGATTTGAGTTAATTCAGATTCACGGGTTACCCATACTCGTGAACAGCTCTAGGCACAATGAAAAAATAAATGGAGAGGAATGATTTTTTAAAATTTTATCAATTTTATTAATTTTTTCACTTAACAGGACTAGACTAGGAGGGGATAAAAGTAATGGATGTAAATGAAGGGGAGACTTCATAAATTTGGTCAAACATCAAAAATTTGTGTAATTCATTCTTGTTAATAAATTAAAGAAAGAAAAAATTTAAAATTGATAAAAAAATATTGAAATCAAGACACATTATCTCTAACAGCAATACAACATGTCTTCAAATTTTAAAAAATAAAATAAAATTTATTGATATTTAAATTACCAACAAAGGTTGATTCAACAAACTCATTCTACAAAAGTTTAATTTTTGTTAATCATTAATGATAACCTTATTGATGAATAATATATAATTATTTCTATAAGAATTCAAATTGAACTTGTGTTAATTTTGGTGAGTCAAGCGATTTAACTCACATAAATTTTTATTTAGAAAAAAATAGTAATATTAAAATTTAATATATCCAAAGAAAGATCATATTTATAATTAACTTGATATAGAATCTCAAAATTTAAAATTGAAATCAAATTTAAGTCACAAAATTTCACAATAATAAAAATTGAGAATATGAAATTAATAATAATTAAGACGGTAAGATCTTAGGATTAAGGTTGCGCATAGTTTTAAGACAACTCTTTAATTATAAGACAGTAATGAAAAGTTAGTTCGCACCTACACTTTTTTTTCATATTATGTTGTTTATTGTCTATTTAGAATTAAAAGGTTAGATTTTCTTTCTCTATATATAACTTCACAGTTTTCAAATTATGAAATCCACACACACACACATATATATAATCCAAATATGTATATAGCTTCACACTAAATGATTATATCTTGTATGTATTTAGCTCCTTCATAAATTATTATAAAAAATTTGGTGAGCTTATTATAAAATTATTAATTTCACCATTTCATGGTTTGCTTCTTTGACACACCATCGTCTTTGTCGGCATCGATTGAAGTGAATTTAGAACAAGGCTCGCTTTTAACTAAGATTATTCGTTGTAGTTTTGTACCTCGCTTGTGGTAGCATTGCCCAATATAATATACTTGCCTTAACCTTTGGTCGGTCTTTCTGAAAAAGGAAAATGTTTGGGCAGTAGTTATATATATATATATATGTGTGTGTGTGTGTATGTGTGATGCAAATGGATGAAACAATTCTAGATTAACAAACTAACAAAATTTTAATTTTAGGGACCACACAGGATTTTAACTATATTCAACAAGAACACATAAATTATAAAGATGGACAAAAAGAAATATGATTATGCCTAATTTCACCGCAATTATAGTAGCCTAATGCTTCAAGATAACGCAATTGCAATGCAACCATTGTTAAAAAAAAAACAAAAAAAGATAACATTTGAAAGGATAGACCGGCAATGATTCCATGCATGTGTTGTTCCATTTGTATTGAGTTTTTTAGGTCAAATAATCGGCTTAAATGAACCTTTTTACTTGTATTTATTTGCATATTGCATTTGTAATTGATGATGTACACCATAATTTTATACTTGATATGTGGGGGCAATTTTTCATTTATAAACACGTCATTCAACTAAAAGTCAAACGCTTCTGACTTGACAGAACCCAAAGTGAATTTTTATTCTACACATTTCCAATACTATAATTTAGAATACAGCAGTATAAATATATATAAAAAAAAATGAGTAAGTATAAATCAAAATTAGGTAAATATCCTGGAAACAAAATTCACTGTCAAGACCTGTGTAGCTGACAAAAAAAAAAAAAAAAACAAACTGTCAAGACCTGTGAAATTTCTTGTCTTGAAGCTTTGGACAAACGTGACCTTCAGCTTACATCCTTCTGGAAAGCAAAAGTTTCAGTAAATTCCAACATAGGAAACAAATCATTGTCATCTAAGGTAGCATTGTCCTGTGTAATCTTCTTGCCTTGAACCTTTAGACAAGTGAGCTACCATCTTTTATAAAAGCGAAAGTTTCAGGAAATTAATTCCACCACTAGAAGAAAAACACAGTAGTAGTTTGGTGAAATTACAAGAAAATGCCAACTATATCCTTTATCATATCGTGACTCACGAACGTCTCGTACGAATCTACCACAAGGGGTAAAGCTGAACTTTGCATCAGAGCGGCACGCTTCACGTACGCTTGCTGTGTATAATTTACTCTAAACACTCATCTTAGCTAAAGTTATTAATTATTCTTAGTGTAAAGCCTCAAAGGATCTTAAGCTATATATAAATAGGTTGAGCAACTCAATGATAGCACAAAACTTACATCATTCATTCGCATCCAAACCTAGCTACGAAGCTGATCGATTACCGACATGTCGATCTCCAACACTCAACTAAAGCCTCTGCTTCCCAACCCATTTAATTTGAGTGATACTGAGATCGTTGAAAAAGTTTATGTATCCCACACTTACGATGACGAAGTGTTCGATAATGAGCCCCTCTTCAACGTCGTGTCCAACATTATCAAGCTATCAACTCGAATTGTTGGGGCTCTTCTTAAGGTGATTCATTAACAAAATGCAATCTTAGTGATGATATGCGTGCGTTATTCCTTTTTTTTAATCATTTTAACAGAACCGTCTCAGTAATATATTCGGTGTCTTACGTACAGATAGATGAGCCCAATGGATTTGTAGGAAATCCCATAACCATAAGCAGTTTCAAACCAGAATTCTCCACTCTGAAGCTGATGTCATGCCAGGTATATATTTTGTCGCATTTATATTTTCAAAAGTTTTTGTTAATGAAATTGATGCTTATAATTAAGCCCTCCTCAAACAGCAGCTCTTATATTCTTTTGTCCCAATTATGCAGTGTCGGTTTAATGACTGATAGAAGTTATGCATTTTCAGCATAAAAATTTAGAGTTTAATTAATGATTAAATATAATCTGGAAAAAATTAAAAAATTAAAATCAACATTAGTTTAAATTTTAAAACTTAAAATAATTATTATAAAAAATAAAAAATTTATTATATACATGAGTGTTAAACTACTTTATTGTAGATATTGTCGGTACATATACTCTAAAAGTTAATTAATGTGATAAAATATATATAAGAATATGAACTTAGTTGTAAATTCATTATTTAGTAAAAAAAAAAAAAAAAAGTTGTTGAGTTAGAGAAAAGAGTTGTTTATTAAAATGTAAAAAAAAAAAGAAGAAGTGATAATTAAAAAAAAAAAATAGTGAGAGCTGTTTAAAATATTTAAATAGTAAAAAAGAAAAATGTTAAAGTAGAAAGTGTGATAATTAAGAAGATGGAGTTGATAGAAGTCTGGATGATGATTTTGTCATATATATGATTGGTGTGGCAGATGATGACCCTACCTTGGGGGCCAGAAAACGCACACCAAACAACCCTTCGGATTCTTCAACAACTGAGAAAGTACTCTTGGGACGCAAAAGCGCTGATAGCTCTAGCGGCTTTCGCTTTGGAGTATGGAAATTTCTGGAACCTTCAGCAGGCATCAGACCCTCTGGGAAACTCGTTGAGACTGCTGAATCAAATCCAACACAGACAGCTTCCCGTGACTGATATCAACGCAACAGTGAAGTTGGTCATGGAGGCCGTTGAGAAGATCAGACGGTGGGGAGCCTTGTCTTCTGATGAAACCTATGAGACTGAGGATGTTCCCGCTCTCTCAGATGCCTTGCAGCTCATCCCCCTCCTTGTTTACTGGCTTGTCGCTTCCCTTGTCGCTTGTAACACTAACATCCAGGCTGTTTCGTAAGTTAATTTTTACTAATTAATCTTTTTTTTTTTGAAATGTTACTAACAAATTGTTAAACTTTTTCTGTACTTCAGGAACTATGTATTATCGGACTTCCGTGGCAAACTTTCTACCGCTCTGGATGAGTTCAAGCATCAATTGGAGATATGCGAGCAACAAAAAGGTTGTGTGCTTAATTAGTGTTTTCGCATGCTTCCTTCAATTAATATCCTTTCAAATTTCTAGTTTCTACGTAATGAAAAGAAATTACTCCCTCGATCTCATTTATTGGTGCAGCTGGTATAGAAGACTACCGGAGACGTAAGAAGGCCTTTAAAAAGCCTAAAGACATCGTGGACTTTTTGAAGCTTCTGATCAATCAAAATGGATATAAGTCTCAAATATATGATGGCAAAGCCAACAGAAATGTGGTCCGTACCATTAAATGATTTTACAAACACTCTATCAACACTTGTTATAACTCATATATATTTTTTGTGAATATATAGAATGTTGAGGTTTTCAAGGAGAAGTATGTGTTGTTGTTCATTTCGGGGCTGGACAGAATTGAAGACGAGATTCGGCTTCTGAATTCAATCTATGAGAGACTTGTGGAAGATCCGAATGACAAGAGCGGTTTCAAGAAAGAGGAATTCAAGATTTTGTGGATCCCGATCGAGAACAAATGGGGAGATGCTAGGAGGGAACTTTTCAACACTTTGAAGAGTGACATAAAGTGGCATGTGGTGGAGTACGCTCAAGTACCCTTACCTGGCATCAGGCTAATTGAAGAGGATCTCAGATTCCAGGGTAAACCTATCCTTCCGGTGGTGAAGCCTCAAGGTGTCCTGTTGAACGATGATGCCTTGGACATCATTTTCGAATGGGGGATCCACGCATTCCCTTTCCGAAAATCCGATGCTTACCTACTTGCTCAGAAATGGAAATGGTTCTGGGATGAGGTCAAGAAAACAAATCTTCATGGTATACAGGTAAAAACCAAAACAAAAACTATAATTTTTTGAGATAATGATTACAAAAAGTCAATCAACTTAATGTATATACATATATGCAATTATCTCTATCAGGTGAAAGGTGATAGGTATATCTTCATATATGGAGGTAGCGACAAGTGGACCCGAGAATTCACTGCGGTAGTGGATAAAATTAAAAGGCACGATACAATAAGGAGGGCAGATGCAATAATAGACTATTACCATTTAGGAAAGGATGACCCCAAGATAGTTACTCGATTCTGGATTGGCATAGAAGGCAAAAGGCAAAAGAAGCACTCCGAGAATTTGGACTGTGAGATCCAAGAAATTATCAGGTCTTTGCTCTGCCTCAAGCAGGATACACAAGGATGGGCCATTCTTAGCAAAGGGTCCAATGTGAGGATTCTGGGTCACGGCCAACCTATGTATCAAACTGTGGCAGATTTTGAAAAGTGGAAAGAAAGAGTGCTTGTGAAAGAAGGCTTTGACATTGCATTCCAAGAATATTATGACACACAACGTGATCTACCTGCTCCTCAACCATGTGAATTTAACACTTTGGATGTCCTAGCAACCATAACATGCCCAAATGCCTCTTGTGGACGTGTGATGGAGATCACATCGGTTAATTACAAGTGCTGCCATGGTGGTAATGTTGCTGACCGTGCTTTTAAATCGAGGTCCACAACCGCAACCTAAAGCTTGAGTCATTCAACCAGGCTTGTTTTGGAGAAACATGAACTTGAATTCAATGTGTTCTTTTTTTACTATATATATGTATGTATGCCTAAACAAGTGCGTTGCCCCTTACGGCCACTTCATTTGTCCTTGAATGGGCAAAAATTAAATAATGGCATCTTTTGTATGTTCTGAATCAGATGATTGAATAAATAAATTCTGTACAGGCAGAATTTGAACTCTTCCCTTGTTCTCTTTCTTCTTCAATCTTTTAGCACTTCACGACTCCATTCAAGTTTTTTGTCAATCAGAAATAGAGATTTTATATATAATTGAATGTGTATTAGTCTTATAAAAAAATTGAATGTGTACAAGGGTAATCAAACCAATTTATGAATATGAACCATTCCTCATCATATCTAACATGCCAATTTTATTTTGTTTTAAAAAAAACATTGAATATGAATCAAGCTTTGACGAATTTTTTTTTTTTTTATTGTCTGCATGTATTTTTTTTTCTGAAGCAATTTTGTTTGAAGTCTGTCTCGCCCTGAATGGAATGGCTCTCTTAGTTACGCTGCGCCCCGGTCTGAGTCCCCACGTCGGCTCTTCTCCGCCCGCAACCCAAGAAGTTGGCTTTGCCAACACAACAACATTAGGGCCGTCCCCTTCATTCTATGCCGACCCCGGCCCGGGGATGGCTTTTTGGGAAGTCCGTTCCCACCGCGCTCACAGAATTTGAACTCTTCCCCTGTTCTCTTTCTTCTAGTACTTCACTGCTACTCCATTCAATTTTAATCATATTTAATAACATATATAATTTGGCAAATTTTTTAAAAAAATACAAATTAAATAAATATTTAGCAAAAGGGGGCAGAACGAAAAATATTTAGGAAAAAGGGGCAGCCAAACACGCCCAGCTGGGGCGTGTTTAAGGCCATGGCGCCACGTGGCAGGGAAAAATGGGGGATTAGGGTTTTTGCGATTTTTCATAAAATTACGGAAGGTCATAACTTTTGACCGGGACGTCCGATTGACGCGAAACCGGTGGCCACGCGCTCGAAATCGAGAGGAGAAGCCGCCGACAAGTCCCAAAGGGAACTTGCCCAAAAAATTTTCCCAAACGAGGCCTCTAAGTGCCTCAAATTTGCGATTTAGTCTTCGGAGCCCTAAAAAAATTCCTGTTCTCTGGTATTTTGTCTATCCAATCAGTGAATTGCAATCCATTCTTTGTTTATCTAATTACTTCTCTTAATTTCGAGTGTTTTGACATAAAATACGTCTTCATCGGATATTGCT
>PYAF01002968.1:0-42595 GCA_007407185.1 Glycine tomentella | reverse complement strand
TATGCATATTTTTATACTTAAAAAATCATTAAATAAATAACACGAGTTAAAAATTATATTTCAATCTTATTATGTATATCACTTGCATTTATCGAACATATACTATGTTTGATGCATTAAATTTGTGGTGATTTTACATATTTCAATATTCTTAGTAAAATTTCTTCAATTGATGATTTTCATTAAATATAAAGACAAAAAAAATTATATAAAGTTGTGTTAGTTGGATAGAAAGTATAATATATTATATTATTTGACAATTATTTATGTTTATTTTTATATTTGAACAAATCACATTAATAGAATAATACTGAAATAATACTCTTGATATATATTAATCATATTGTGATTTAGCATATTTCATGCATATTTTTATTAGTAAACGTTGCTTCTTTTTTTATTCAGTGGAAACAATACAACAAACTCAACCCTAAGAAAGAAGATTCTAGGTGAAGACCCAAGCTAACAAAGACTTAAAAAATCATTAAATAAATAACACGAGTTAAAAATTATATTTCAATCTTATTTTGTATATCACTTGCATTAGCTCTCCGAAAGACTAATACAATTATATACAGAGGAGTGAAAGGACAACTCCCAATCTCTATCAACTATATATCTCCAATATCATGCTCACAGTTGAACCATGTTTATAAAATTGTGGACAGTCTGGACACTAATATTGTAAAAATATTAGAATTATCCATCTCACAACAAACATTACGAAAACCTCTATCCCAAATAAGATTGAGACCATGAAACTGATGAAATGCATCCCCGATACCATCAAAAGTGGAGAACCCTAATTAAGTTCCATCTCGCATTGTGATCCCCTAAGACACCTCCAGAACCAAACTGATTATCTGGATAAATACAACTACCATCAACATTAATTAAGTTTGTAAACACTAGCTGTTGGAGGAGACCATCTCGGAATAATTAACGGAGAGTGAGTAAAATCTCCCTCATCCTTGAGTGAACTGATGATATCATCATAAATGAAAATATTATGCAACACTTGATGAACAGTCCAATGAACATCATCAAAAGCTCTATTATTTTTCCCCATCTCCATTAAGTTTGTAATGACAAGTAAACTTTGCTTAGAAGTTCATTTCAGTTAAATAAAGACAAACTCACTAAAGATAAAATTGTGTCGCGCTGGTTGGATACACACTTGGAATAAACACTACGCTTAATGTATTAATTTTGTTATGATTTTATTTATTTCAAACATATTCTTTATAAATGTTGTTCAATTGTTTTTTTCTACTTAAAATGTTGTTCAATTGTTTAGCTCTATTAAATAAAAGTAAATCATATTCAAGATAAAAATGTGGTATCAGTTAGATAAAAAAAAATTGAATGCCAATTTTCATAGTTAAATAAAACAAATCCAAATAAAAATAATTAAACCCTTTGTTTATCTCATGCCTAGCATAAGTCAATAAATCCAGTATGAACTTGAAAGAGAAAGAAACGAACCAGCATGTGTGAGGAAGAAGCTTGTTAAACATGTTCCAGGCTATGAAAGGAAATAAGGTATGTTTTCTTACTACGCAACGCAAAATAATTATACGAGCGCCAGTACCTGAATGAATTTGTAGCACAAAATGAAGGGTTATTATCAATTGTCATTGATGAAACATCTTTTTAGTTATTACTTCTTTCGGTCTCCAATATAAACAATCAAGGTCCTAACTCTCCAAAATATTCTCCATTTAATGAGATCAAACACTTTTTTCTATATTTGATTCAAATTTTGACGAATGATAATTTAGAAAAATATTAAATTTTAATTAAAAATAATATAATTTAACAAAATAACTATTCTTTAATAATATAAAATTTATCTTTTTTTTTACTTATAATTGATAAAGAAAGTATTAATAACCATATTAAAGGACCTGTTCGCTATCTAATAGTCTTGTCATAGTGGATCACTCACGTCAAGTAGACATAACTGCTTCGGATCGTCCACTCCCTCCCTCCCCTTTGTTTCTCTAGTATACAAACTACCGACATGCTTAAGTATAAACAGTATATGACTTGCTAAAGTATAAACATGGCTTGCTTCCTACACCACGTTTTTCTACTACACCATTTTATAATAGTGAATTTTTCAAAATATCCTTCGCTATTTTATGCATTTTGCGGATCCTCATAATTCATACGATTGACAAATCCAAAAAACTCATACGGATTGTCAATCCGAAAGTCTCGAACCTGCAACCTTTACATTATTAACATAATGCTCCAACCAATTGAGCTAATAGGCTAATTATGTTAAAAATAATTAATATTAATACATATAATACTAAATTTTTTAATGTATATTTAATACACATATAATTTTACATAATAAATTTTGTAACAATTAATTTTGATCTAATAATTAATTTATAAAAATTAATTTATAATTTAATTTATCTAATAATTTATAGTTTAATTTATCAAACATGCGATTAAATTATAAATTATTTCATAACATATAATGTTACGAAATAAAATATAATTAATTTATGTTTATCTATAAATTTTGTTTTGTAACATATAATGTTACGAAATTATTTATAGTTTAATCGCATGTTTGATAAATTAAACTATAAATTATTAGATAAATTAAACTATAAATTAATTGTTACAAAATTTATTATGTAAAATTATGTATATTAAATATAAATTAAAAATTTAATGTTATATGTATCAACATTAATTATTTTTTAACATAATTGACATATTAGCTCAGTTGGTTGGAGTATCATATTAATAATGCGAAGGTTACAAGTTTGAGACCTGTTTACACCATTATTTTAAATTATTTCGTAAAATATATTTTAACATAAAAGAAAAAAAACTTACAAATTGATGAATCTGTATCAATCCATAAAGTTCTTACAGATTCGTCAATCCATATGAATTATGCGAATCCATATAAAACAGTACACATAAAATAGCGAAGGATATTTTGAGAATTTCAGTGTTACGAAATGGTGTAGTAAAAAAATGAATGGTGTAAAAAGCATAAGCTTATAAACATTATATTTATCCACAAGACCCAAAAACAAGGCCCAACTTGTCCCCTAGGTGAGTATCCTTGACATGCTCAAGTATAAAACATTGTATTTTTCCACGATTTTACGATCCCATTTTACATTGCATTTTTTGGACCTTTTCCATTTCTCTCCTTTTCATTTTCTTTTAATATCATATGAAACAATTGACAGTGCTTTAGAGCACCGAAACCCAAAGTCTAAATTTTATTAATTTCAGTTTTATTGCACATAGAAAAGACCTATCAATGCATTTTTATACTTAATAATGCCAACAATTCAATCAACTAATTGGTGTCTAGTTTATAGAACCTCCAGACTTCCACACAAATTAAAATTGATCCAATCAATGTCAAGTTTATAAAACTAGTAAGTCATCTCATCAAGAATACTCTGCAAATCCTCTCTAGCTCTAAAGGGCTATAAGGCAGGTAATGTTTTGTGCAAGTGTGTTGCTAGGGGAAGTATGGTGCATTTGATGAAAATACAGAGCTAAATACAATCTCAAGCACATTATCGATTTTAAGGTGTTCACTGCAGATATGCCATAGAAAAAATATTAGTGATAGTGTAATCCATCACCAGAGTACAAACAAATTAAAAGACTAATGATCCAAATATAAATTAAAAGACTTGAAAGTTATCACCGAGTTATATCAATTGACCTGTTTTTCTATATTGTACTTCTGCAGGTGTTTTTGCTTGTGCCTAATAGTCAGCACTTAAATGCTTTAGTATTCAATACACGCATTGTATTATGAGAAATTCTATGATATCTTCGGAAATATAAGGGTTTTCTTCTACATTGAGAAACTCTTCCATGGTGTGCTCAAACTCATTTAACCATTGGTTAAAAACCAATTGTACCAAAACCCTTGGATTTCTAAAGATATCCTAGCAACCCTCCTTGTAATATTAAGTAGTCTGTGACCTGCACGTCAGGTTCAAAAAGGTTTCCATGGGTTTGTTAGTCTTAGGCATTAAACAAATAATCTGTATCAAGCATCATTACAGATAACAAATCAATCAACAAGTTTTAATTGGAGGAAAATAAAATATAGACAAAATTCTTGTTGCAGGGATTACATTTAAGTAAATTAAAAAAGTTACACAGGCTTGGCATGAACCAACACATGAGAGAGGACAGGAAACCTAACCTGGAGGGTACAGCACTAATTAATCCTCAATAATGTCTACATAACCTATTTCTTTTTGTGGAAACAATGACCTAAATTGTTGCATACGACTAACATATGAAGTTTCCCAAGAATGAGATTCAGCATTACAATATCTTGACCACTGCAAAGCGGTGGGAGGTAACGCTGAGTCAGCCTTCAAAACAACCTGAATATTAGTCAAAATTATACAAAGTCAGTAACTTAAATAAATTAAAGATTTAATTTAAAATAGAATGCATCATATCATACCTGTACAAAGTGACATTTATGCACAAACCCAATGGAAATAAGACGGTGACTTGACTGAGATAGTGGTGGTCGTCCTCTAAGAGGGAAAAAGGTCATGCACTCTTGTAAGGATAAAGTGACCAAGACCACGTTATATCTTGAGGCAATTACATAGCCCATATCTGGTATGGTCATCCAACTAGCAACAGATGCCTGCTTGCCAACATACAAAGATTGCCTCAATTCAGCCACTCGGTCATTGCTACCAAAGAGTTTGGCATAATTATCTTGCCACTGTTGAAGCTCTCTAATTAAATCCTGACGGACTAGAGCCCACGATTCCTCACCCATACCAAGTTGAGCTGCAACAGCACGATAACCACAATTTGAATCCCCTTTCACATCAATAATGTCTTCAATAAATGGATGGATCTCAACCGGAAATTGGTCCATCATTGGCAGAACTCTCCTGCGTTTAGACCCATGGACTGGTTTCTGAGATGAAGGGAGAGATGGTGTGATATCATGGGCAGGATGCAATGCATCAACATGCTCCCAATACGAAGGATCAAATTTGGTTGATCCATCACTTTTCAACAGTGGACCCTCTGGAGCAGGCTTTGTTCCTACCTCTTCAGGAGGTGGACACTTAGAAATTGTAACAGGAAATGATATTTCATGCAATTTAGCCATTAGAATAATTTTCCCAGCATAATCAAGTTCCTGAAATCGCTTGTACAAAGCATCAATTTCAGGTTGCAATGATAACTCAGTCCCCTCGTCATTTGTTCCGTGGTCACTAAACTTTAATTTCCTCCAATGAACATGAATCGCCTCCAAGGGAATTGGGTGACACATTGTACTGTACCTAGCAAGTTCACATGCACAAGGTAGACCATGTGTAGTTCTAACTATGCATCCACAGATAGAACTATCAATACCAGCAGTCTTAACTCGATCATACTCATCAGTTATATGACTCAATGCACTCCTTGATACAAATCCCACCAATTTGATGTAGAATGGAGTATTATGCCGGTGTTCCACTACGTTTTTGCTTTTCTCAAATGACGCCTCAATCTCTGTGTGTTGCAATGTAATCATGTTCTTCATAGCATCCCAATAACTACACATATCCTCCTTGCTATCTTGAAGCAAAGTCTTCAACCTCCAATGTGTCGCCCCAACCCTGTCAAGTAACACATAATAATAATAATAATAATAATAATAATAATAATAATAAACAGAAATCTTAACATAATAATAATTAGCATTATAATATATTTTTCCTGATAAATTATTAAAATATAAGTTTGGGCATACCTATTGGTTGCTGTGTTACCCAAATGCATCACCTGATTTGTCCATGCAGTGACAAATTTTTCCTTGTGTGGAATCAGCCATGTATTTTTCACATAATCACATAAAATAGGAAAATCTATGCAAACATTTTCAAAAAATGCCAGACGCTGCATATATTCACCCTCATTCGGAGAATTCACAACAACATCCCATGCATCCATCATCAGTTCTTGTTTCTCCTTCAAATGAACTATCGACTTGCATTTAGCCTTCACATTCTGGTTGATATGAAAACGACATAACAAATTAGAAGAGCTCGGAAAGACCACCTGCACTGCACTCATCAGAGCAATGTCTCCGACAGTCACAATCACTTGGGGCATGTCATCATCTTTGGCAATCAATCCTCTTAACTTTTGTAGTGCCCAAGTGAAGTTATCAGCTCGCTCAGACTCCACAGAAGCAAATGCAGCAGAGAACGTTAACTCTGTTGAAGTAACTCCAACGATCTCAAGCAGTGGTAACTGATACCTAGTGGTTTTATAAGTACTGTCAATGATCAATACAGTGTTGAAAGCACCCAGAAGTTTAATGGCATCTGGATGTGTCCAGAATATATCTCTAATAGCATTGGAATCATCCACTTTTCTGTGCCAATACACATATCGATCATGTTCCAATAATTTCAACAGGTGCTGCATTTCTGAACCTTTTTTAGAGGATCGATAAGCCTGTCGTGCATTGTAAATCTGCTTGATAGTAGTGACGTTACCCATGTTATGATCTTTCAATGTCAATAGAATGTCTTTTGGCTTCATCATGCTCTTTGTCAAAGCATCGACCAAAGACTTCTCTTCCGCACTCAACCGACCAGCATATGGATGACCCACTAATGTTTCCTCTAAGTCATGGTTGTGACAACCACACATTACCTTAACAATCCATCCTTCAGCCTTTTTCAAAGCTTTTCCCTTTAGCTTGAAGGGACACTCACATTTTCTAGTACCACTCACCTTCCGAGATAATTCATTCCTGTATGGTCCTCTATATTTTCCACTTCTATCACAGCCCATAATTACAAATGTCTTCCTTTGATTAAATCTTGTAGATCTAGTACAAGTTGTAGACCTTGTAGATGTCTCTGATCTCAAAATAATAAGAACAAATCCATTCTCTTTTGCAACATCTCGAGCCCAATTCAACATAGCTTCTCGGGAAGGAAAAACCTGAAAATATGAATAAAAATTGAGATTTCCATGGTCACATGATGATAACTTAACAAAATTAATTTATAGTTAACAATTACCTCTGTAGTGTTGAATGCATCACTACAATCAACAGGCTTATTTGCTACTCCATCAATTGGCATATTCACCTCCTCAGACATCTTGCTAACATGGTCTTCCATGTCTAGCCACAAATAAATAAATAAATAAAAACTGTAACATCTTGAAAAAAATTATAGAAAATTGTAAAATTGAAAATTTGATTGAACAAATTTAGGTAAACAATATGATTGGAAGTAGGATTACAATGGAATAAGATTAACATAGAACTCTAATACCTTTGCCAGAAGAGAAGAGGGAGAGGGGAGAAAAAAAGGAGAAGGGTTTAAGGCTGTAGAGAAAAGGATTTTACAGTTATATAGATTAAAATAAAGTATTTTGGGTAACTAAAAAAAGGGAAATGAGGTAAGTTTACCAATTAAAGGGTGCATTTAGCAATTGCCAAATAATCATTTGACTCAATTCTCAAATAGTTTGGCCTTAGCCCAACCCATGCAGCCCACTATAAAAAAATGCAAATTTAGCATGTATACAAAACAACAAAGGGGAAGAGAGAGAATCGATTCCTACGAAAATTAAAAAGAATGAGCAGATGACAATTAATATATTGTCTGAAGCTTCCAAATGTTGGTTTTAAGAAAGTCAGAACTTGCTTTAAATTTTCTTAGGCTGGTGGGTATTCCAGCTCTCTCTTTCAAGCAATATTCCCTGACTTCACCAAGATCCCTGAGTTGTCTTCAAGATATTGTCTTTACTGGAACTCAATCTTTATCTTTTTGTTGGAAATAAATGATTTTCTTGTAACAAGCTGAAAGCTTAGTAAGCTTCAGCTTGAGGGGGAGTGTTGAGAATCAGAAATATTTAATGTATAGATTTGGTTAGGATCAGATTTGTAGGAAACATATCCCATTTAGGAGAAACTTATCTCCTCTAATTATGTGTGATTATTACTATAAGTCTATATAAACGAGCATTTGCTGTGTACTCTGACTCACAGTTTACACACAAATATCCCTCAGTTTATCCTATTTTACACAAACAAATTAATTTCCTATCCTAAACTAGAATAGGAATTCGTGAGATAAAAATTGTCTTGAGAAAGCAATGTCTGCTATGTAAAACTAGTAAATTGGTGTCTAAACAAAAGCTTACAAATATGGAATTGAACCAAAGTTAACAAAAATGGTAGCATGCAGCAAGCTTCCTGTGCTTAATGAATCACTTATAAAATATTGACTTTACCTGCATGCCAAATTTAACAAGAGATTGGAAATATTGATTAAGAAATGCACCAACCAACACAGGAAGAAACAAAACCTGTTTAGAGAGAATGAAGAGACAATTGAAAGGAGATAACAAAGGAATATCACAACAAATCAGAGACAGAGCATTTAAGAAGGAAGGCTTACTTTCAATGTTGATATCAATAAGTCAATTACATCCACAGCTTCACATTTTGCAACAAATTGAGCTGTCAAAAAGGTAGTCATGATCTACAATGTTAATTTTTCATCTAGTCAATGTGAGAAAAAAGTAGTATTAGATCTTTAAAAACCTATGATCAGAAAAATGTATTTCATAACCATTCTATCAACTAATCTACAAGAAAAACAGGTAAATGGTTGATCACGACCATTAAAGTCCTATAATAGATTGGGTATCTTTGCGGTTATGAAGGTTTTCACAATTACATTTCCTTCCATATGATCAGACTTAAATATAGAAATAGACACCGAGAATACTAGATTGAAATGAAAGAAGTTGCTCATCTCTCTCCTATTTTTTATTTCTTACTTTTTCAATAATTACTGAGAAAATGAAATTAAGGTGTCCAGGTTAGTGTATGGTCTATTCTGTAGGCACTTGTATAACTTTATAGTTTATACTTTTAAATTTTTTTTTTTAAAAAAAGGTAAAATAAAATGAGTTCAATAAATTAATCACCATTCCACTAATAACTGAACAAGATTTTTCGAGGGCTTGTAATACTTTTACTCAATCTGTTGTTCGATTAAGTAGCATAAAAGGGTTATGGCAGGGGAAGGCCAGATCAGCACATATTTAATTGATAATGAAGTCATGCTCTGGTAGCCAAATATAACCACCTGTTGACTGTAATTAAATAAAGTTAGTAATGTTAATTACATAACCTAGATTATAGGGAGAGCTAGAAAATATTACATGTGAGATTTTATTTCGATTCTTCATGGAAAAGTAAGAGAGGTGCATTAATATTTGGTTCAAAAAGGACTTTTCAAAGAAAGAAATAGACACGCTATTGGCTGTGTACAGACTACAGAGCACCTGGAGTTGTTCTACTGCTGTTGTTATGTTCCTCTTTAGTCCTTTACTGATTCAGCTCTCCCCTCTCCTACGTACAGTCCCTATCATTTGTTGTTCTAGCAGGTTCCAATTGTAGCTCATATATCGTATTCTTATATTACCCCATAGGTCATGTGCCATCTTAATTATGAAATCCCTTTCTTTTCATTCTCTACTATTTCAGCATAGTCTCATTTTAGATGTAGTTTGCTTCAACTATTTTAATCACTTAATAGCTCTAATGAAAGTAACAAGTAACACTGTGTCGTAGGCTCTGAGAGTGGTGTTAATGCTATGTTCAAAGAGAGAAAGTGAAAGACTTAACTTAAAAAATATTGGTTACACTTGATTGTTAACAGAAATATATACCTCAAACTTGTTACTACATGCTAGTTACAAAATCATTTGTAAGAACATTTAATTATTAAGAAAAAAGTCAGCATAATTTTGGTCCACTTGAAATGTTTGTGGCTAAGAATTTTACAATATTACAATAATAGACAAACTCAAGTTTAAAAGAGAAAGAAAAGACCAGCATGTAAGAGGAAGAAGTTTGTTAAACATGTCCCAGCTGAGAAAGGAAAGTTATGTTTTCTTATTATGCAATACAAAATAATTATGCTAGCACTAGTTTTTGAACATGAATTTGTAGTACATGATGAAACATGATTATCAATTGTCATTGATGAAACTCCAACACACATTTTACATCATTAACTAATAACCATATTAAAGGACGTGTTCTATATCTAATAGTTTTGTCAAAATACTGGATCACCCGCTGACACAACTGTTTTGGATAATTCACTCTCTCGGTTCTCATTGTTTCTCTCTAGTACTTACCACTGACACACCACCTCAAAGCTCGCAACAAAAGTTCATACATCAGGCCCCAAAAACAAGGCCTGAAGTGTCCCTGATGACTCTCACAACACCAAACTCTGTTATTGACATGCATAAGTAAAAACATATTATATTTTTTCACAATTTTTCAATCCCATTTCACTTCACGCATTTTTTCTGGGCCTTTTCCTTTTTCCATTTCTCTCTCCTTTTCAACTTTGTTTAACATCATACAGAACAATTGAAAGTTCTTTAGAGCACCGAAAAAGTCTAAATTTATTAATTTCAGTTTTATAGCACATAGAAAAAGACATTGCATAAATGGGTTTTATACTTAATGCAAACAATACAACCAACTAATTGGTTAGTGTCTAACTTTTAGAACCTTCATACTTTCAGACAGATTAAAACTGATCCCATCAATGTCTAGTTTATAAAACTAGTAGGTTATCTCATCAAGGGTATCTCTCTGCAAATTTTTTCTATCGCTCTAAGGGAAGTAAGGCATGGAATGTTTTGTGCAAGTGTGTTGCTGGCCGAGGTATGGTGCATTTGGCTAAAATGCAGTGCTAAATACAATCTCAAAGACATTGTCAAATTTAAGGTGTTCTTGTTGATACACCAGAGAAAAATTAATAATAGAAGTGATAATGTAAAAAAAAAAAAAAAAGTTATTCCCAAGATATATTAATTGACCCGCTTTAATTACTTGTATCAATTGTCAGTACAGATAACTTGTAAGTTTTAATGGGTGGAAGAATAAAGTAGAGAGACAAAAATTATTGTCCCGGAGATTACATGAAGAAAGAAAGTAAGTTACAGAAGCATGACAGGAACCAAAATCAATAACAAAAGAGAGGGAGAAAGGGAAACCTGGTCTGAATTTGACACCAATGAAGGTCTTCAACTAGCAAAAGTCAATGCGAGTGAATGGGGAGAGAAGATTGTACTTATTACTTCGAGATTGAATTGCGAACAAACGATTTGAATTGACGTTAGGGTTTGTAAAGGCATGGGGATTTTTGGACTGAGAGGTTTGTTTGATTCTAAAAATTTGGGGATTTTAGCATTCGGGGGTGGTAATTGGTAAAGCGGGTTAGGTTGCTAATAATTGCGTCGGCTGAGTTGGGCTGCTGTGGGATGTGGGCTGAAAATGTATCTCATATGGACAGGCCAATGATATTCACAAACTTTTTCTTCTTCTTCTCACCCTCTACTTTTTTAGTCTTTGGTGAAATTTGTTTATGTAATTTTCGTTGTTTAATTTTTTATATAAACTAGTTTCCGTTAAAGATATTTTTTTCAAAAAAACAAAAAAGATGAGAGTGCCAAGATCAAACAGAGTATCAATATCACGGGCCTTATGGACATAAGCTAAGGGGCTGCTCTATCAAAAAATGTAAAAAATATATTAAAGTCTTATTTATTATCACAATTTCATAACTTAATTTATTATGTCTGAAAGTTGCAGCACATACTATTTATTAAAAATATCATACTTCTATTTTAAACGTCTCATTTTTATTTTTTTTTGTCAAGGGACGTAGCCGAATTGATTAAATAAGGTGTCGGGTTTATTATAAATCTTCTTATATCATATTTCATTCTTATGAACTAAAAACAAATCAATACAACTCATTTTGATTTTACTACTTAAACTTTTTTATTTTATTACCTGGACTATTTTTGTCTAATTTCGTCAATCAAAGTTGATTAAATGGTTTATTAATTAACGTTATTATTTAACAATAAAAATTTGGAAATTATAAATAATAAAAAAATAGGAGCAAAAACACTGAATTTTTTATCTAGGGACTAGAAATAAAATTTAAAAAAAAAATAGAAATCAAAAACCTGATTAGCTCTATAAAAATTGAAGAGACACAATAAATAAAAGTAGTTCTTAAATAAAATATAAGGGAAAACAACATGACATAATAATGGATTAAATACATTTTTATCTGCAAGTGTTGAATCTTTTCATAATCTGAAATCCACTTTAATCTTGAGATGAAAGGCTTTCATCAGTTTCATGCCCTCAACAATGGTTCTGACCTTTATTTTTCTGATACTTGTAATAAGTCTTTTTTTTTATTTTAATCCTAATAATTATTTTTGTCAATTTTGGTTTCTCTTAAGTTTTGTTTTATAGTTTTAGTTTGTGTTGGTATTTACTAATGATATTACAATCATATATTAGAGAAAAATTTAAATAATAGGATAAATAAATAAAAAAATCCAATAGAAAAGAACATATATAAAAATAATTACAATAATTTTAGTCTTGAGTCATAGATGACATGCGGATGCAGGTGTCTCTCAATCCATTGGATCAGAAATCAATCTCGTTTGTATTGGATGATTATTATTTATCTAAAAAAAATTTGCAGACAAGAAAAATTAAATATGGATTCATTCTTTTGAGATATATAAATTATTTACTCACATGTAAACGCTACATAACCTTACACTATATTAATGACAAAATTTTTCAATTTTATAAAATAACAACAAATACATTTTATAAAAACTAAAATAGAGAATTCTTTTTTAGAGATTATAAATACATTTAAGTTTTTTTTTTTTCAAACTCTATGATTTCAATTAATATTCAAATTCCTTGATTTTTTTTTTTTTAAGAAAGTCCTTGAAATTTAATATCGAAGCCATGAATGTATTTTCATAAAAAAGAAGTATAAAAAAATATAAAATTATCGTAAAGTTACATAATTAAAGACAAAAGGTTCAAAATCTTTTTATGAAAATGTACAGATTTTCTATTATAAATTACAGATAAGTAGATAATTACGAATAAATGTACCCAATAATACACCTTTAAAGTTGCAGGGGGCGGGGCGCTATTGCTGCTTTTGTAACAAACATCAAATTGTCGTTTTGGGTTTTATGAATGGTATAATTATATTCCGTGAACAATGACTTGTACCTAATCCCTCCATGTTATGCTAATAATATTACATTATATAATTTAAAATATAAATATTATGTTAATAAATGTTTTGATTAAGAAATATTGTTAATTTCTTATTATGTGTTCCTTAAAATATAAGAAAAAAAGACACCAGTAGCATAGAGAAAACAAAGTCAAAAGTAAACTAAAAAGATAAAAAAAAATTACGTTAATCAAATTGAAATAATAATGTTTTATAAGAAACAAGAAAATCCACTCTTCAATCTTTAACACTTGATCCATTTTTGTAATTTTTACTTTTTAACTTCTGCTGATATTGGTGTCAATGATCATTTAACCATGGTTCAAATTGTTTCAGACTTCCCTTCACCAGCCCCGGCCCGGTCAACCTATCAAGTAGCTGCCTTGCCAATGGATGCCAAGATTGAGATTGAGTGCATAGCAGCACTTTGAGAACCATTCTAATAGTATATATGACTCTTCCAACAAACTCAGGCGAATAATACAGGAGGGACATATCCAACCAAATTGGACTTTTGGTTTGTATCCTGTTGGATGATGATGCTCATGTCCTTACAATCAGTCTAGCAAACCCACTGAAAGGACTCTAATTCCCATATTCTCTCTTTAAGATTTTGATTCAATTAAATCTGAAAGAAATTATGAGAAAGGTTTGCAGCTTTTTGTAATGCCGTTTCACTTTATCATGGACCATGTTTGGATGTGTACTCTCCAATAAAACCATTTCTACTACATGTTCAATGTAAATTCTCTTGCACATTGCATAAATATTTTCTTTCCCCAAATAAGAAAAAAGAGACCAACTTAAAGTGAGTTTTGTGTATAAAGTAATTTGATAAAGTTGTATCCAATGGCCCAATGATGTCATTGCACCAAGAAATAAAGTTAGCTAGTATTGTATTCACCCTTCGTTAAATCTAATAGATGTAATTACGAGAAAAGACAAATCAGGTACTGAGTTCGCATTTATTTGTTTTTTAAGCTTGACCATTCAAATATGATTTAACTTCATAATTATCACTAGTATGGTACCTGTGCGTACGCACGGGTGTAAAGTGTGTCTTGTTTGAGTTTAATAATAAAGTCTATTAAATAATGTAGATTTAAGTGAATAATGATTGAAAATGTTAATAAAAAATTTTTTACAAAAATTATTCTAAGTGTCTTATATTATAGGTTAATTATATTGTTACAAATTTGTAAATATAAATATGTTAAATTCAACATATTTGTATGTGAAGCTATTATTTTGAAATTGTAAATAATTAAAAAATAGTAGAGATTTAAAGAATGTGTTGTGATGATTCGACATGCTGTTAGAATTATGATGAATTGAAAAAGTAAAGAAAGTTGTTGATAAGAAAAAATAAATTGGAATGATAATATAAAGTTATTTTTACAAGTAGTTTAGTATGGTCATAACATAAAGTTGAGAAACCTATATAAAGGAATTTGTGATAGACTAATGTGAAAATGACTGAGAAGCTTCTTTAGGTAGGTATGAACGTTACTCATTTCAATTTTTCTCATGGCACCTATAATCATATACTCTATCATCATGCTTGATACTAAGGTTAATTTTTTCATTAAATCTTCTTATTCATTAACAATTTTGTTCCCATGGCAGCTTTATTCTGCCTTGTCCTGACGAAGGATAGTGAAATATAAAGAACAAATAAGCTTGTGAAACCTAAACTCAAAGAACATGATAAATGATATTATTTTTGTTAATATAGTAGATAGTATATAGATGAAGAAATCCCAAAAGCATGAAAAATTATGTAGCAGTCATAATATAAGATAATTTGTGTACAATGAAGTCAATAAACCTTACATGTATATCATAATTAGTTGAAAATAAATTTGGTATACATATAACTTGCATAGGTAGTTGATTTTGTTGGTAGCATAACTTTGACCAAAAAAAGGTAGGACTTCAAAATGACATCAATTGTTGGTAGACAGAATATTTTCAGTTATGAACTTAAATTAAAGAAAATAACTAAAAAACTTCATGCAAAATTAATGCTATGTTAGTAAACTTCCAACTTGTTTAGTTATTCTCTTTCAATTTACCCAAGTAATATATTCATTTTGCTCTATTTTGTTTTGTATCTTTTCGTTATTTATGTTTGTGTCAATGCTCCCTTTTATAAAGTTCATGTATAAAATTTAAAAATGAACATTCCATTGATTCTTGACTCGTTCACCTAAATTTCGACAATAAACATCAATTTTCATTTACTAACTTTTATAAAACAAATATAATTGAACTATTGATTATAAATAGGAGTAATATTAACAAAAGATAAACAACAACAATCAAAGATTATATGCGAAAAAATCATATCGTATAAGATAATACCAAATCGGCGGAATCAACTGAAAAGTTATCATATGAAAAGTCATCTCAAAAGTGTTATAAATTTAAAAGTAAAATAAGAAATAAAGAAATATACCCAAAAATGTCATTTTGACATTTGATCAAACACATAATTTGTAACTAATAAATCAGTCTAGAACAAAATCAAATAAATATTTTAAAAAATCTCCAATTATTATCTATTCCTATAAAGACCAGTTTAATATCTTTTTCCATAAAATACTTTAATCGATAGGTCATGTCAAATAAACTTTTTAAACAAATTTAGTCCATATTCACAATATTTAGAGAAATTTTGATGAAGGAAAAAAAACAAAGAAAGTAATTAGGCCAAAACAAAATCAACCAAGAAAATAGAAATTAAGATAATTGTTCACCTTATTTGCTACATATCACTATAAATCATGAAAAAATTATGAAGAAGTTATAGTCAAAGGCATCTTGAGCGAGGGTTGTGATGTTGAATGGTTAACAGAGAAATAAAAAAATATTTTACGGATTTATTTTTAGAAGAGAGAGAAAATAAATTGAGTGAATGAAGAAGGTAAGAGAAGAGAGAAAATTGGTAAGACACGGGTGGAAAGTGTGTGTTGTTTGAGTTTAATAATAAAGTCTAATAAATAATATAGATTTATGTGAGTAATGATTGAAAATGTTAATAAAAAATTTTGCAAAAATTATTCTAGTGTCTTATATTATATGTTAATTATATTGTTATAAATTTATACATATAAATATGTTGAATTCAACATATTTGTATAAATAACTATTATTTTAGAATTGTAAATAATTAAAGGATAGTAGATATTTAAAGAATGTATTGTGATGATTGGACATACAAAAGTAAAGAAAGTCATTGATAAGAAAATATATATTGAAATGATAATATAAAGTTATTTGTATAAGTAATTTAGTATGGTTATAACATAAAGTTGAACAACCTAAGTAGAAGAACATGTGATAGGCAAATGTGAAAATGATTGGAAAGCTTATTTGGGCAATTTTCAATTACTCTCGTGGCATATACTATATGTCATCATGCTTGATACTAAGGTTGTTTTTTCATTAAATATTCTTATTCATTAACACTTTTGTTCCTATGACAGTTATATTTTGCCTAGTCATGACGAAGGATAGTGAACATAAAAAACAAAATAAATTTGTGAAAGCTAAATTCAGAGAACATGATACATAATTTTTTTTTGTTAATAGAGTAGATAATGTATAGATGAAGTGATACAAAAAGCAAGAAAAATTATGCATCAGTCATAATATAAGAGAATTTGTGTACAATGAAATCAATAAACCTATCATGTACGGTATAATTAGTTGAAAATAAATTTTGTATATATATAACTTGTGTAGGTGGTTGAATTTATTGGTAGCATAACTTTGATAAAAAAAAAAAGTAGGACCATAACTTTGATAAAAAAAAAAGTAGGACTTCAAAATGTCATCATTTGTTGTTAGACGAAAAAATTTCAGTTATGGACTTAAATTAAGTAAAACAACTTAAAATTTTTATGTAAAATGACATCTATTTTGTCTCAAGGTTACGGATTCTGTAACCTTTATACGGATTGGCGAATCCATAATTTGTATGAGTTTTTTTTACGGATTGAGTAATCCGTAAGTTTTTTTTATGGATTAGTCAAATCCGTAAGGTTCCAACCAACTGAGCTAATAGGTCGATTATGTTAAAAAAATAATTAATGTGAATACATATAACACTAATTTTTTAATGTAAATTTAATACACATATAATTTTTTATTATATTTTTTATTTAAAACTATAAATTTTATGATTTTTAGTGTGTATATTTAATACACATATAATGTAAATAAAAATTATATATATTATTTTTTTTATTTGTAATAGACAAATGTGAAAATGACTGGGAATTATAATGATGAATTGTAAAAATAAAGAAAGTCATTGATAAGAAAATATATATTGAAATGATAATATAAAATTATTTTTATAAGTAGTTTAGTATGCTCATAACATAAGAGAATTTGTTTACAATAAAATCAATAAATCTGTCATGTACGTCATAATTAGTTGAAAATGATTTTTGTATATATATAACTTAAGTAGGTGGCTGAATTTGTTGGTAACATGACTTTGATCAAACAAAGGTAGGACCATAACTTTGATAATAAAAAAGGCAAGACTTCAAAATGACATCATTTGTTGCTAGACATAATATTTTCAGTTATAAACTTAAATTAAAGAAAAACAACCAAAAAAATTTATGCAAAATTAATGCTTTGCTAGTAAATTTTTCACTTGTTTAACTTTTCTCTTTCAATTTACTCAAGTAATATCTTCATTTCTCTCTATTTTGTTCTGCATTTTTTCTTCACTTCTGTTTGTGTCAATGCTCAGTTTTATAAAGGTCTTGTATTGAATTTAATAATTGAGCATTCCATTGATCCTTTACTCATTCACCTAAATTTTTACAATAAACATCAGTTTCTATTTACTTACTTTTTTTAAACAAATATAATTGAACTATTGATTATAAATAGGAGTAATACTAACAAAAGATAAGCAACAAAAACCAAAATTTGTATATGAAAAAATCATATATGATAAGATAATACCAAATTGACGGAATCAACTGAAAAGTTCACATATGAAAAATCGTCTTAAAAGTGTCATAAATTAAAAAGTAAAATGAGAAATAAAGAAACATACTCAAAAATATCATTTTGACATTTGATCAAACACATAATTTGCAACCAATAAATCAGTCTAGAACAAAATCAAATAAATATTTTAAAAATTCTTCAATTGTCGTCTATTCTTATAAAGACATGTTTAGTTTTTTTCCCATAAAATACCTTAATCGACAGACCATATCAAATAAACTTTTTAACAAATTTAGTTCATATTTACAATATTAGAGAAATTTTGATGGAGGAAAAAACAAAGAAAACAATTAGGCCAAAACAAAATCAACCAAGAAAATAGAAAATAAGAAAATTGTTCACCTTTTTTTGCTACAGGTCATTATAAATCATGAACAAATAATGAAGAAGTTGTAGTCACAGTGGCTAGCATAGACATCTTCAGCGAGGGTTGTGATGTTGAATAGTTAATGGGGAGATAAAAAGATATTTCACTGGTTTATTTTTAGAAGAGAGAGAAAATAAATTGAGTTAATGAAGAAGGTAAGATAAGAGAGAAAAATTGTGAGAAGACAGAAAACGTCGGAGAAGAAGAATATTTCAAATTTAAGAAAAGAAAGAAGATGATAAAGAAGATATTTGAACACACTTAACTCTTTAAAAGGTAGTTAAGACAATATATCATTTAGACTGAAAATATATTTAAAAAACTTCAAGATCTAGCATAGTTTACTAATGACAAAATGAATGTGAAGCAAAAATAAGAGAAAGAAAGAAGTGAAGTCCAATAATAATTTTTTCTTCTTGTGATAATACATATCAGTTGAAATAAAGTCATAAGCAATTGATCAACTTAAGACTTCATCTCTTGTTATGTCTGTGCAAACCTGCCAATAATTAGACTCAGTCAATTAAGGTGAGAACCAACAATATTGAGAAATATGAAGGGTCCAAAGGAGAAAATTGTGAAAATCATAACATAAAATAAAGGAGACCATTGTACTCGACAATTGTCAAGTAAATTAATAAGAGAAAGAAAGAAGTGAAGTTCAATAATAATTTCTTCTTTTTGTGGTAATACACATTAGTTGAAATAAGACCTTAAACAATTAATCAACTTAAGACTTCAGCTCTTGTTACGTCTGTACAAACTTATCAATAATTAGACTAAGTCAATTGAGATGAGAACCAATAATATTGAGAAATATGAAGGATCCAAAGTAGGAGATTGTGAAAATCATAACATAAAATGAAAGGAAATCACTGCACTTTTCTAAACAATTGTTAAGTAAATAAGAGAGGAATTACTATATCACCAGTGATTTAGAGTCTTTTCGAAAAAAAATTAAAATAATATTGAGATTTTGTATTTTTTTAATTGGCTAGTACGATACTTTGCGTACATAGGAAATACCATTGGTTACGCGTTAAAGAGATAACATGTGAAAATCATAACATAAAATGAAAGGAAATCACTGCACTTTTCTAAACAATATCACCAGTGATTTAGAGTCTTTTCGAAAGAAAAATTAAAATAATATTGGAATTTTGTATTTTTTTAACTGGCTAGTACAATACCATGCGTACATAGGAAATACCACTGGTTACGCGTTAAAGAGATAACGTGTGAAAGAGATAAAAGAAATGATATAATGAGTATTTAAGATTTAAAAGAAAATATTTATTTACTTATCAAAAAGAGGTGCAATTAGCAAGTCTTAATTTGAAAATATTGTAATACACTTATAAAAAAAGGGTGTGCAATTAGCAAGTTTTAATTTGGGAATATTGTAGTACATTTATTAAAAAGGTGGTGCAATTAGTATTTTAATGTTCAATTACAATTTCACCCTTATTTTTGTCAATTGTCAATCAACAGAAAAGGGTAAGAAAAGAATTTCACATGCCTATTCCTTTTATATATGTATAGTAGATTAACTCCATATTGCACATGCTAAATGAACTAATAATTTATCCAATTTTATACATTTATTAATAATATTTATAAAATGGTAGGTATTTTTAATGAAATATAAAACTAATATATATTATAAAATTTATTTCTAAATATTTAATGCAAATCTATATGCTAAACTTAAAATTAGAGAAAATTATACTTATAATTCTTATTTTTTTAAAATACACACAATATATACCATTTTTTTTCTACAGTTACCTCTATTTATTTTTATCCATACACTAATTTTCTTAATGTTTAAAAATATTACACTAAAATCTCTTTATATATTATACTAACATTTCCTATACAAAAATTGACATAAACATTAAATTTTTTAGAAGAGGTATAAGCTTTAAATAAAAAATACTATGTGTAATTTTAAAAAAGTCTAAATGAATATTAACATTATTTGCTCTAAAATTTTAACTAGATAAATTTCGTACCGATTGATGCATGCACTGTTGATTGTTACTATTTATTTATCATTTATGGGGTGACTTAGAACCACCTAGGTTAAGTCATTGTCAAAAAATAATGATTTAAGTTGCACTATTTCTTTTTCTTATAAAATTGAATCCTAAATTCGCTGGACTGGGTAGCAAAATATTACACCTATTTCGCTATGCCCATCAACGAATTAGTGGGGAGCTGCCACGTGTCAAAAATCCACATATTTCGCCCCACCACCTAGCGAAATACGTGTTGTCTTCCACGTGGGTGACACGTATTTTGCTGTGCACCTAGCAAAATCCGCTACAGGCTGCCACGTGTCCTACCCGTTTCTGCCTGGTCACTGACTCATTGATAACGTATATTGCTGGCACTTGTAACGAAATATGTGGCCAACAAAATAACACCATATCAGCTCACATATTTCGCTGGTCTAAGAAGCAAAATAGGACGCATGTGAGAAATAACACTGTTCGCATGACATTTTGACATTTTTTTTTTAAATTTGTGACACAATGGTCGAGGTCTCCAAATTATAGGGGTAAGGGAGGAGCCATGACAGTGAGTAAGGTAGCATAGCGCTGGACATGAACAGAGGAGCAAAAGAGGGTCCTCCATCATTTTCTAACTTACATTTATTTTATTTACATTTATTTGTATTTATTAAATTTTCTTTGTTTTTTTTATGGATTTTGTATTATTAATTTTTCAATGGGCTTGCGACCCAAATTTTATTTATATCCTGTACTATTTATCATTATTTTTTGGAAGATGCTATTTGCACTTGCCCTATTTACTAATACACTCCCTTTTTTTTTTTTTATAATTTCCCCCCTAAAATACCCTGGTTCAAAAAATTACGCTCCCCTTTTGGCCTCTTCAACTAATTGTATTTTGAATATGCTTTCATATGGATCCTCCTTCATGTGTGTCCCATTAAAATTGCTCTTCTTCTCCTTGTAACTGTTTTGTGACCACCTCTTCTTCAATAAATTTACCTTTACCTCCCTTTTATGCACATTCCTATTGCTGTAATTTGCAATTCCCCTAACTTTTCGTGAAAGCATCCTCAGTACACTTATATTTAAGTCCAAGCTCACCCAATCACTCACTGGCTTACAATTGAAAATCCAAATAAATAAATAGCTTATCTCTTATATAAACAAAAAGGCCCCAAATAAAGAAATAATGCCTACCTTGGTTGTCTCTGCTCTCCTTCTGACTACTATTCCCATAATAAACAAAAATCATGATCTTGTTCTAGAAGAACAATGATTTCCACATAAAAGCACAATGATCGAAAAAAGTGGAGTAAGAGAGTGAGTCTTTGTTATTTTCGCTTTGTGATCCATGCACTGCAAAACAACTACCACGCAAATGAATGGATCCTATTTCTCTTTTGATTAATTTCTGAAAATCAGGGTATTTTGGGGGATGAAAAATTATAAAATCAGCAAAAGGGGAGTGTATTAGAAATATGGGATAGTGGAAATAATAACTGCCTTATTTATTTATTTATTTATCTATTTTTATAATGGGCTGCAATGGTCCAAGAGAGAGAAAAGGAAACATAGGAATAAAGTGGCAGCAATTGCTTCATGCACCCTAATATAGAATGTAAAAATTTACGTGATGAAGTATATTCTGGAAAGTGTAATCCATAATGTAAAATTATATTCTGAATTATACTTTTCCGAAGGTTAAAAAGATGCAGGAAATAATTACCTAAAAGGGTGCTAAAGGTTAGGCTCAGAAGGCCCAAAATGTAAAAATATAGAAAATAAAAAATTAAATAAAAGTAATACTAAGAAGAAAGGTGGGCAAAATTTTGGGTTTTAAATTGGTCAATTTCAATTTTCAGAAATTAAGAGATAATATAAAATAAAATTAATTCATTTAGGTTAGAACAAATAATCTTGAAAAGCTAAAAAGTAAAGAAAGATATAACTAATGGAGAAAGAAAGTAAAGAAAAAAGGCCGATTTAATCAAAGGCAATGATAAAATAAAATAAAATAAAAAAATTAAGAGAAACAGTAGATCAATTATACGTGTTGGCTGTACAAAAAATATACGTGTTCACATTTCTAATTAATCCTGTCCATTTGTTTTTGTTTTAAAAAGCATAGAAATACTTAATTTAAAAAATAATAGCCATTTGCTTGCGAAGACTAAATTGAACAGAAGAGGAAAGGAACACGTCAGCAAGAAGTGGAAGGGCTAAAGGCAGCCACGCCACAAAATCGCAGAGCAGCCAATCAGAGTGGGAGCTGCGATCTTGGGTTGGCCGCGTTGTGTTGTGTTGTGTTGCGTTGTGTTGCGTTGTGGGTTACAATTTGTACTCTCATGGTTTCGCTTTCACTAAAAATACCTTATTCCTCCATCCTTAATTATTTTCTTCTCTTGTGTGTGTGTCTCATGACTCACATAATAATAATAATAATAAATGAAAAGAAAAATAGTAATTAAAATCACTTTCCTTCCTCGCCTCAAATGCAGTTCGCGGTTCAAATTCTCCACGATGGCATCTTGCCGCTTCTCGAATAAAAAACCACAAATCATTCCTCAATGACTAAGCTGTGAATTGCAGCAGTAAAGTAGAGTTATGGAAACAGCGCTCACTTGCTTCTTCTGTGGTAGACTCCCACCTGCAACTGCAAGTGAGCACTTCCGTTGTAATAATGCCTCCGCCTCCGGACACGTGCGTTTCTCTTTGCCTCCTTCATTTGGTATTGGAACCCATAGGCTAATTCGAAACGCCACTAACACCATTGAAACCAAGGTGGTTTCCAGTACTAATGTCAAGAGTAGAAGAAGGAGAAGAAGAAGTGGCTTTGTTGACAAAACTTGTCAAACTCGGGAGGTGGAGGAGGGCATTCTTCATCAGAACGGAGACCCTATTGGGAAGAAGGATCTCGGGAAGAGTGTGATGAGGTGGATTCGTGATAGCATGAGGGCCATGGCGTCTGATTTAGCTGCGGCAGAGTTAGAGGGAGGAGAGGGAGAGGGTGAGTTGTGGGAGCTCATGGGACCGGGTCTCACTTTTATTATGCAGGCACAGCCATATCTCAATGCGGTTCCTATGCCCATTGGCCTTGAGGGTCTCTGCTTGAAGGCCTGCACGCACTATCCTACTCTTTTCGACCATTTTCAGAGAGAGCTTCGCCAAGTTCTCCGAGACCTGCAACAGAGTAACTCCTTCATTCAGGACTGGCGTGACACCAAGTCTTGGAAACTGCTTAAGGACCTCGCCAATTCAGGTTTCTTAAATTTGTTCATTAATCTTGTAATCTTATTTGTTAAGATGTTGCTTTGGATGTAAGCAAGAGGTGCCGAACCACATTAAATTCGTGTCTTTCGTTGTTTCTATTTATGGTGTGTCTCAAATCTTTGACCCATGCTGTAAAAGAGGCTTTTTTCTACCTGTTTTGTTATTTTATCGCAAAAGATAGGGTCTTACATCTTACTATCTAATGTTTCATTTGCAGCTCAGCATAGGGCGGTTGTGAGAAAGATAACGCAACCCAAGAGTGTCCAAGGCGTTTTAGGAATGGACTTCGAAAAGGTCAAAGCATTACAGCACAGGATTGACGAATTCACCACCCACATGTCAGAACTACTCCTTATTGAAAGGGATGCTGAGTTGGAGTTTACTCAGGAGGAATTGGATGCTGTTCCTAAACCACATGATACTTATGATTCTTCAAAACCGATTGATTTCTTGGTTAGCCATAGCCAGCCTCAACAAGAACTCTGCGACACCATTTGTAATTTAAACGCTATCAGTACCTCTACAGGTCTTCTCCTTTTCCTTTTTTTGTTTCACTTATTCAGACAAATGCCATTGCATACACCAAGGTCCTGCATTGACTTTCCTTTATGTGTGCATTTGCTATAAAAGAAGTTGAATTTTTTACATGCTTATGAGTTATAATATGTGGTAAGGTGCAGGAAATTCATTATATTTTAGACATGGACTATATCAAACATCATGGTGAAACACACTCGCAATTTGTTTTCCAATCAATTCAGTTATTGAACTATATCTCCATTTTGAGGTTTGGGGTCCTAGCTGTAGTGCATCTACTTTGGACTCCTAATATTTTGTTGATTTTATCGACGTTTACTCTTATGGTACTCGGTTGTTTTTAATGGAAAAATCATTCTAAGTTGTTTCTCTCTTTCAAATGTTCTTATCATAAAATAAAGACACCATTTGGTGTTCCAATTTGTATTTTGCAAAGTGATCATGCTTGTCAATATTTGTCTTAGTCCTTTCAGACATTTATAGCTTCTCTTGACATTCATCACCATTCATTATGTGATCATACCTGTCAGCAAAATATGGTTGCCATATGCAAAAAATAGACAGCTTTATTAAAACCACTTGAACATTCACTTCATGGACATGTCTCTTTCTATTTGGGGTGAGTTGTTCTTATTGCTTTGCTTACTACCTCATTATTAGATGCCCTTGTTTATCCTTGATTTGTAGTACTTTATTTACTGTGCTATTTCCTCATTAGTCTCTGCATTTGTTGGCATCCTTTATCTCTAGGCCTACCTGTTTTGTTCATAACCTTAGACATAGTGTTGATATACATCGTGCTTGGTCTCTAAAATGTGTCTTTCTTGGTTGCAATCAGTTCCGTAAGGATCACCATTGTTACTATCCTACTCTCTGCCAATATTATATCACAATTGATGTTAACTTTTCTTAAGTTAGTTCCCTTCTTTGGGTCTCCTTCCTCCATTCCAGCCTATCTTTACAGTCTTACTTCTTTGTCTTCATTTAGCCTCTGTCAGGTTAATCCCACTATAGATATCCCATGTTTAGGAACCACTGATCTCCATTCACCCCGTCTAGCTATATCTTTGTCTACAGCCCTCTACCTTCACGGCTTCACCACCTAAGCCTATTCCACTTTCTATTGCTGATGACATCGCTACAAACTCTATCTTGAAGCCAACTTGTCTACTTGCTCTAGTCCGAGCACCTAGTTAGACCTTTGTATTGTGCCTCAAATAGATATATGATCTACTTGTAACCCCTCTCTTCAATATATTACTTCGATTATCATTGTCTTTCTTTGTTGCACTTCACTTGTCTTCCATCCTCTTCCTCTAAGTTTATTCCTTAGACTACAAGTGAGGCTTTATCCCATCTTGGGTGGAGACTAGCTATGTTTAATGAAATGTGTGACTTTGAGTAGTGATACTTGGGACCTTATTCCTCTTCCTCCCAGGAAGTCTGTTGAGGTTTGCCCAATGGTTGACTTGATTGTCTTAAGGCTTGTGTAATAGCCAAAAGGCATCTCTAGGTTTTTGAATTAGATTAAGTGGACACCTTGCTGGTGGAACAAATGGCTTCAATTTGCCTGTTTTTGTCCATGGCTGTTACTCCAATCAACTAGATATTCATGATTCAAGAATGCTTTTCTCCTTGGTGATCTTGACAATGAGGTTTATATGGAGAAACTTACTTGATTTGTTGCTCAAGGGGAGTCTATTGGACTAGTTTGTCATATCTATAAATAATCCCTTAGGGCTTGGTTTGATTGATTTAGCATTATGATTTAACAGTTTAGTGGGTCATTGGTTGTTATTTCATTAGAGAGAAGATTTTATCTGAAGTCATTACCACTCCACCAATTCAAATGATCACCTAGCAGATATTTTAACTAAGTCTTTGAAAGGTACTCAAATAAAATACATAGTAACAAGCTTGATGCATATGACCTATGTGCTCCAGCTTGAGAGTGAGTGTCAATTGTTACTATGTAAATAATGTCTAGGTTCATTGCATAGGAATAACCAATGTAATTTCACTTTAGTAATTAGGATTTAGGATCATTGTACTCCCATAGTGTTCAGGTATTGCTGTTTAATAATAGCGCAGTTTTCTATAAATGTGTCTTCTCTCTCTCTCTCTCTCTCTCTCTCTCTCTCTCTCTCTCTCTTAATGACAACAACTCTAATATTTATTCTCAAATTTATACTTAAATACATACTCTCTTTGGACTCATAAGCAACAAAAAAAGGGTTTGGTGGACTCAAATATAAGCAAGTTTGAACTACTTTCACCCTATTTAATGATACCATCCCAAAATACTCTTCAATTAATTGAGATTCTATTTTCAATGACTCTTTATTCCTGATATCAAGTTCCAATAAAGGACACTTTTTGGGGAAAAAAATTAAATGTGATTAGTAGAATTAATTAGTATAAAAATTAGTTAATTTTGCTTATACTTGAGTCCGGAAGGAGTACATTGCATCTGTTTATGACACATTGCTTTGTAAAATCTTTGTATTCAGCATTCAGTTATTAATATCAATACTAAAAATTTAAGAATTTTACATATAATTATGGAGGAAGTAAGCAATGTTTAACATGAAATTCATTTATCCAAATTCCTTTTTGGTCAATTAATACATTTGTCAATATTTTATAATAGAATTTATTAATATCAATACTAAAAAGTTAAGAATTTTACATATAATTATGGAGGAAGTCAGCAATGTTTAACATGAAATTCATTTATCCAAATTCCTTTTTGGTCAATCAATACATTGGTCAATATTTTATAATAGAGCCTTTAATGGATAGATTGTATAGATAGATATTTTTCTGCACTGATTTACTGTATTTAATATTGGGTTAAACTATATATTACAGATATTAGAAAGTAGATACATGTGGAAGGTTTTAAAATGTAAATCATAATTACAATGTGGTCTGTTGGATGTCTATACTCTAATTCATAAACCCTAATTCAAAAATCTATATGATGTATAAGAATTTGGTCTTAACTGATGGAATGCATGCATAGGTTGCTAATTATATCAATTCAGTCTTTGTAACTTACAAAGCCTCTTCAGTAAGGATGAGTAGCTAAGTCCAGTCTGTCTGATATGGTCATATACTCATATTTCATCGTGTAAACAGGACTTGGGGGAATGCATTTGGTGTTATTCAAGGTTGAAGGGAACCACCGATTACCACTTACCACTCTTTCACCTGGAGACATGGTTTGTGTGAGAACATATGACAGCATGGGTGCAATTACAACTTCTTGCATACAAGGATTCGTGAACAGTTTTGGGGATGATGGCTATAGTATTACAGTTGCTTTAGAGTCACGCCATGGTGATCCTACATTCTCTAAACTATTTGGGAAGAGTGTGCGCATTGACCGTATTCAAGGACTGGCTGATACACTTACTTATGAGGTATTGTAATCTATCATGTGATTTCTTGCATGAGTGTTGCTAACAATACACTATTTAACACACTCTTTTGTTGGTTAAAATTGATTGAAAACTATAAAATCATGAGAGACTAATCAAATAAGAAGTGGAGCTTACAAAAGTTTGTGATTTCCAATAAATTTTAGCCAATAATAGAGTGTGTTCAAAAGAGTGCATTTCTAGCATTTTTTCTCTCTTGAATTTATCCCAAACTTTTGTGAAAAATTTGTGAAAGGGTGCCATGAATTCTATAAATGTTGAAACTAAGAAGTTTTGTGTGGCCCCAAATCAGGGTGTAATGAGTGTCTACTATTTGTGTTTAGTCAAGTACAGTAACATAAAATCAATGGTATCTAAGGAAAAAGAAAAAATCTATGGTCAACTATTAATTAGTTAATTCAACTATTTTGATTAGGAAGGTGAACAAGTCCAACAATTATAAGCATATTTACTATAAACTGTCAATATGCATTTTCCTTTGATAATCCAAGAGTCTAAACTATTAAACACAAACTTTACTTCTACAAAGTTGATGTTACATGTTGACAGTTGACAGGATAGAAAAACTATCCCTTCTGAGCACTTTTATCATAAGGACTTTGCTCTCTTCATCTGCTTGGCTGTGGACATTAACTGATTCTAGTTTTCCTATTTATATTACATAAGTCTTCCCCGGGGTTATGCAAAAATCATGTACATCTCCTTTTATTTTAGAAATTCAATGAGCTGCTTAAGTTAAATTTTATACGTGTTATAGCAGTCATTCTACCTTGCCAAGGTGTTCTAGGGTTAAGGAAATGCTGGTGTCATATACGAATAATGTTTATGTATTCTGTTCTAAAATATATATTGATCTCTCATCATACATGAGCGTGTATTGAATCTTAACATTTTGTTTGAAACAAACAATAAGGATTGAACTGGGGAATTAATTCTAGTGGATTTAATGTTGTCAATATTTCTGTTAATAATTGGGAAGCATGTGTTTGTGATAAGATATAAAAAGATGGTGTATGTAGTTTTAAGTCATGATTTCATGATTAAAAAGTGTATGTGATTTATTATTTTTCTTGTCCCGAAGAAATTGTAATTGGTGACTTCAAAGTAGCACATTGACTGCATTGTGATCAGGCTATATGTCCTTTTGACCATGAAATAATTTGTAAATGCTGTTCTATGTTAGTTACTTTTGTTGAATACATGAAAAATATCTTATAATATCTTGGTCGTGTCTTAAGATGAATTTAAAAATCTTAGATTATCTCTTGGAATTGGTTTTCATATTTCCTTATATTTTCATCATTTATTTCCTCATTTAATTCAGATTATGAGTCTAGTATTAATATAAAGGTCAGTACTATATATTTTGTGATTCATCATGCCATATATAATCAAATATTAATTTCAGAATACTCAATTTCTATTCTCTCCTTTTCCTTCCTCAATACCTTAAGTCCTATAATTTCAACAACTATATTTTATATTGGATAATTTGTAGCTTGCAGCTACTGTTATTTCTTGCTTTTTATTTGTTTTGCATCACCCTATTCTGTTAATAAAACACAGATCAGCATCTTCTTTTTTATTTTTGCTTTATATCCTTGTCTTCCACGGTGAAATGTAGTACTAGTAGTCCTTCATGAATTGCTTTATGACTTATCTCTTTACATCTCTTGTGGTCTATGAATGCGAATAACTTAACTATTATATCTTGATCAGTTGAATATGTAGTAATGAATTCAGTTACTTGTTGGGTAAAATATATCATGTGGTTACATCATTCTGCCACTTACTATTGAAAGGACAGGCATAGGGATATGTTAAAAAGTGTTAACTAGTTAACTACCCAGCACCTACTTTTTCTGCTAAAAAATAATTTTACATTCTGGTGATCAGTTTTAAACAAGTTGACATAATTTGACTGTGATGGTTCTATTTGTTGATTTCATTGAAATTTTACTCCTTAGCTCACTGATTTTATATGTAAATACACATCTTTTAATAAGCTTATGACTTTTCCAGCGCAACTGTGAAGCTATAATGCTGCTTCAGAAGAATGGTTTACGAAAGAAGAATCCTTCAATTTCTGTTGTTGCTACACTGTTTGGAGATGGGGAAGATGTTGCATGGCTTGAGACAAATCATTTGGCTGACTGGGCAGAAGAAAAATTGGATGGAAGATTAGGAAATGAAACCTTTGATGATTCTCAGTGGAGAGCAATTGCAATGGGTTTGAATAAAAAGAGGCCTGTATTGGTTATCCAAGGCCCTCCTGGTACAGGCAAGACTGGTTTGCTCAATCAACTTATAGCATGTGCTGTTCAGCAAGGTGAAAGGGTTCTTGTTACAGCACCTACTAATGCAGCTGTTGATAACATGGTAGAAAAGCTTTCAAATGTCGGATTAAATATTGTGCGGGTTGGAAATCCAGCTCGTATATCAAAAACAGTGGGATCAAAGTCTTTGGAAGAATTTGTAAATGCTAAGCTTGCAAGTTTTCGAGAAGAGTATGAGAGGAAGAAGTCAGATCTAAGAAAAGATCTAAGACATTGTTTAAGAGATGATTCACTAGCTTCAGGCATACGCCAACTTCTGAAGCAGCTGGGAAGGTCACTGAAGAAAAAGGAAAAGCAGACCGTAATTGAAGTTCTATCTAGTGCTCAAGTTGTGCTTGCCACTAATACTGGAGCAGCTGACCCTTTGATTCGAAGGCTAGATACTTTTGATTTGGTTGTCATAGATGAAGCGGGACAGGCAATTGAACCCTCTTGCTGGATTCCTATATTGCAGGGAAAGCGCTGTATTCTTGCTGGTGATCAATGCCAACTTGCTCCTGTCATATTATCTAGAAAGGCCTTAGAAGGTGGTCTAGGAATATCTCTACTGGAGAGAGCTGCAACTTTGCATGAAGGGATTCTCACCACTAGGTTAACAACACAATACCGTATGAATGATGCAATTGCTAGTTGGGCTTCAAAGGAGATGTACGGAGGATTATTGAAGTCCTCTGAGACTGTCTTTTCTCATCTTCTAGTAGACTCTCCTTTTGTTAAGGTATTATGCCCATCAATGATGTCTCCATTTTCATTTAAGGGAAGGTTTCTATTTACATCTTATCCTAATTAAAGTATCTCATTCCTTATTCCTGTTACTAGTTTTATATTGCTGGTTCTTAACGTCAGACCTTAGCGTTTGTCATATATGGTGTTACCTATTCTTTTGACTCAGGGATGTATGTGATTATATATTGATCTTTATCTCTATTTCTCCATTTACTTTTTATTATTACTAATTGTTGTTACATGAATGGAAAGTTTGACCTTGCTGTTGTCGCAGCCTACTTGGATAACACAATGCCCGCTGTTATTGCTAGATACTAGAATGCCATATGGAAGTCTGTCAGTTGGTTGCGAAGAGCATCTAGACCCGGCTGGAACAGGCTCACTTTATAATGAAGGAGAAGCTGAGATAGTTTTGCAGCATGTATTTTCCTTAATCTATGCTGGTAATCATATTTGACTCTTAAAAGGTTTTCCTTTTGGTAACATAAAACGTTTTCCCTTGTGAATGTTTTGTGGTATTATTAACAAGAAATTGTAAGAACAAAACAAAATGACAAAAGACTGAAGGATATCACAGGCAGACATTGTTTCCACCCCCCAAGCCCAAATACTATAGTGAATGGACACACATGGCCATGTTTGGCAGTGGCATCACTGACACCTTAAGGTGGAAACAGTGTAGCCATGTTAGACCATGTTTGGTGTCCATACATTGGTGCATTAGTCTGTTCTTTTCATAGGCCAAAATCTGATTTTACAAGTAATTGTGACGGAGTTTTAGTGTTTAGCTTGATACTACTATTGGAGTACAAGTGTGAAGTAAAAGTCCCACATCGGATAAAAATAGAAAAGTTGAGCACTATATAAGTGAATGAGAAGACCCATAAACTTGAGTCTTAAGGTTTTGGGTTAAGGTGTGGTGTCTAATTCATTTATGTGGTTACTCATGATCTATTGGTGTAAATCTTCCCGATATTTACCCCCTCGAAATTGCTGACAATTGGTATCAGAGTCGATGGATCGACTTGGTGACCGGCTCGGACGAGTAAAGATGGCGGTGATGGATCCATGGACATGGGATTCGTTGTATCGAAAGTTACCCTGGCGGCTGAGTCCATGCATGGAGGCCAGACAGTGAGTCCTGCAAGTGTTGTGGCGGTATAAGGTATTTAGAGCATGTGAACTCTAATGACCACCATGGAATATTCGTGGGTGATAATGACTTCCGCTCAAGGGGGAGGCTATCATGTGGAAGAGACTCACACTTGAGGAGGATAATGTTGGAGTACAAGTGTGAAGTAAAAGTCCTACATCGGATAAAAATAGAAAAGTTGAGCACCATATAAGTGAATGAGAAGACCCATAAACTTGAGCCTTAAGGTTTTGGGTTAAGGTATGGTGTTTAATTCACTTATATGGTTACTCATGATCTATTGGTGTAAATCTCCCCAATATATACCCCTCGAAATCCCGACAACTACTAATATGTGTTTCTCATCTGCTTTAAACTGTGAGCAGTGAGATTCTCGCATCTTATACATTTAAGCAATTGAAAGCATGTAGTACAATCCCCTTAATATATATTTGAGTTTAGTATTATCAATCCAAGAAAAAAGATATTATTGCATATTTTTTTTTTTGTTATCATACTTTTGCAAAATAAGTTCTCAGTCTTTCGACGTTTTGAAATCTTGTGATGCAACTTATTTGCCATTTGCATTTGCTGATGCAAGATTTTCCTTGTTAATTTGAATCGGAAATGCAGGTGTTAGCCCAACTGCTATTGCAGTGCAATCCCCTTATGTTGCTCAAGTACAACTTTTGAGGGACAAGCTTGATGAATTTCCAGAAGCAGCAGGTACTGAGGTTGCAACCATTGACAGTTTTCAAGGTCGGGAAGCTGATGCAGTAATTTTATCCATGGTATGATCTGAATATAATCTTTTAAGTTTTGATCCATCATTTCAACAAATTTCTGGTTGATAAATAAATAAATTTATTACTTGATTAAAAATAAATGTTTGCGAAACGCCAATAAGGTATCATCTCCGGATAACATGAGCAAGTTCAAATATTATCAGAATACAACCTTAATTTAAGTTGAAGCTAGTCACATGAAGCCCCTTCCATCGTATTTCAATTGAAGGTGTCATTTAGTCATCATAGTTTATTTTGATCACCACTTTGAAAGAATGGCTTTAATTTCTCATGCACCCCCTTATGCAAGAGATTTTTGGGCTTGAACATGAACATAGACCACTTTACCTAAGGGTAAATTTTTTAATTTTATTATGATTACGAAAAATAAGGATAACAAGGATCAAACATTTAATCTCTTGGTCTATAGAAACTTCGATTATATTTCAATAACCAACATTTTCTGAAGGTTAAAGTTGTCAAGGTTTTTGTACTCATTTCTTAAACATTGATAGTCTCTATGTTTGCTTCCATGATGTCCTCTTCTAATTCACTATGTATAATTTTTACTTGTTCATAATTAACTTATGCAATTGGGTGGTTATGTAGAATTATTTAATGTTTGATGAGATTGCATGATCAATATCAATTACTACTCGTTTGATTATGGAACCATCAAATCCTGAGATATGTGATTCATCTAGGATATTGGGCCTGTTTAGATACATGGTATAAATGCTCTGAGAGTTTCTCTACGGGGAAATATAAAGTTTTTTTTCTTCAGTAGAGAAACTCTCAAGCTGTCAAAAAGACTTTTAGTCTTGTATCCAAATAGACTCATTCTTATTTTGAATAACACTTTGTTGAAATATTTATGGTCTTCCATATGAACTGACATATTTTCTCTTTTTTAAAATAATAATAAAATAGGTACGATCAAACACTTTGGGAGCTGTTGGATTCCTTGGGGATAGCAGAAGAATCAATGTTGCCATCACAAGAGCACGCAAACATTTAGCTTTGGTCTGTGACAGCTCGACTATATGCAACAATACCTTCTTAGCAAGGCTTCTGCGTCATATTAGACACTTTGGTAGGGTGAAGCATGCAGAACCAGGTAGTTTTGGAGGATATGGACTTGGGATGAATCCAATATTACCTTCCATTAAATAGTGTGCAACAGTAGCATGTAACAAATTAAAAAATGGCCTATGAATTGTCTATGGGGATTTTTTTTTTGGGGGGAAAGGGGGGGTTGGGATGGATTGGTTTTTTCTTTCATGTGGTCAAAACTAGTATAGTTGTATAGCAATTCATAAATTCAAAATTGTGTAGCGTATCAAGTACAGAAAAGTTCATTGAAACCCCAAGATTGGTATATGTGATACATTTAATGTGTATTTGGTTTGACATTCAAAAATTGATTGAGTTTATAATTGATTTTTGACACATTTTCATTTATTTGGTTTTACTTCGGAAAAAAATTCATAATTAATTTTAAGTCCATATATGATTCTGGGTCGAAATAACTTTGAGTAGTTTTGTGTTAGATCCAAAATTTTGCATTGAATTTTACGTTTAATTTGATTTTTTAATAAAACATCTAAATATAAATCACATTATTTAAAATTAATTTTAATCAAAATCGATTCAATTCCATTTAAAATTAATTTTACCAATGCTCATCTAAATATCTGCTTCTAGCATGTTTGATTTCATATCTCGAATATGGTGTTCATATGTCAATATGATTTTAAGAAGTTTATAGTTTAGTTTTTACAATCTAAACATGATTTTTTACTTCTCATCATATTTTCATACATGTTATTAATATCGTTTCACTGATATTCCTTTCTTAGGAAGAAACAAGTTATAGTGTAAAATACACTATAACTTATTTCTTGTAAAGAAAAATGGAGATAGTAATATACATGATGATTTATGCTATGATGGGAGACTTGTAGAGGTCTTTTTGAAAAAATAATAGTAAAAAGAAATAGTAAGTATTTTAATAGCAGAAGTATTTTTTTAAAAAAGTTGTAAATCTCAACCATCAAATTAAAAAAATTATATCCAAAAACTTTCTCAGTGACACTTTAGTATGCTTTTATACATGATATTATGGAGAGTAGTGCTCATAGGATTAAATTAATAGCAAAGAAAGAAACACTAATGAAATATATAAAATATAATGGTGTAATTACCATTTTGATTTCTATAGTTTTAACAATTTTTCTTATAATCTATATTTAATATCGTTATTAAACTAAAACTGATGATGTAAAATTGTCAAAAAAATAAATAAACAAAGTTGGTTCATATAGTTTAAAATATCCAAATTTTGGTTTTATAGTTGCAACTTTTAAATCATTTTGGTTCTTGCATCTAAAGTAGTCTAATTTGTTACATCCAAATATTTAAAAACTGTTACGAATTGAAAAAAAAGGGTATAAAATTGCTAAAAAGATTTTGACATTTTTTAATTGTCATAATTTTTTTTTAAAAATTATTTTTCCTTCTTTCCCTTGTCACACAGTGAATCTTAATTACAACCACTAAAATATAGTGAAGTGAATTGTAAACTAGTAAAAAAAGAGAGGAAAAAATATGTGTTTGATCCCTCTGAAATGTTTAACAAAGTTTGGTTTAATCCCTCTAAAAAAATTATCCATTTTTTGTCTCTATAATTTTTTTAAAATGTATTATTACTTTTAACTCACAAATTGATTTAAATGACACTTTATCAAAAGACAAAAATGTAATTCAGATAAGATTTAAAATTGTACATTTTAAAATTAGAGGGATAAAAAACAAATATTTTTTTATAGAAAAACTAAAATCAATCTTCAAAAATTTAAGATATAAAAAACATATTTTATTCAATTTTAAATTATATAAGATTTTATAAACTTAAAATACGATAATAACGTTTAATTTTTTTTTTTTTTTTTGCAGCTGTTGTTGATTTGTATCATTTGGGATTCAACGCTTTCTAGAGAAAGAGAGACAACAAGGATTTAAAAAGGTTACTAGATTTGTAAATTTGATTTCAATTGCAACAGAGATTTGTAAATTGGTAGTTTTGATAGATGAATTCCTTTTTGGTTTAAATATGTATAGGTTTATGTCTCCCTGATGTAGGCATCTTTTTAGACCAGACTCTCTATTTGTAGCAGAGGACATGCAACAAATTTATGCAGGGTGTGATGCAACCCTGTTTTGTGCAGATACAACATCATATTCATGTTGAATTGGTGCAATATCTTTTCCTTTTTCAGTCAAGGAAAGGGAACAAACAAGTTGCTAGTTAGCTATAATAGCATTGCCTGTGTAACATTCATTACTCCATTTATGAGAAAATTAATCATTCTAATAAAGGAAAACCAACCTCAATGCATCTTAAGATTTTTATTTGTTTCGCATTTGATGCATCTTTTTTCATGCTGCCATGCAGGAGCAACAAATAGCCACATAAACTTCTAGCAAAATAAACGAAAAAGGTTCTGAATTGTCTTAAACCAATAAGCAGAATGATCGAACACCATCTGATGCTCGGGAGAAGCAGATAAAAGATCAGCTTATCCAAGCTAAGGTCTAACTTTCCTTTCCAGTTGTAAAATCCAACCCCCATCTCACTCGGGAGCTTCGATTACCGGTAAAAGAAGTTTCACGAACACTTGGGGATGCAATCAAAGATTCTGATTTGCCTAGGAAGCATGTTCACCTTTAGGAATTCTGTTATATCTATCTTCATGTTTCCCTGTTATGTTATGATTCTCGAGCTTGTACTTACCTCATTAAGTTTCTCTTTCTACCAATACCATAAACATAATGAATAGCTCAATTTCTGCTCTGAGCTACATATTTGTTCAGTCTTAATCTATATTTGTGCTAATGGCAGTGCAAATGAGAGAATGAGGTTGATGGAGCAGACACTGATGAAAGGAAAGCAAGCTCAAGATGATTGTGCTGCTGCTGTGAAGAAGCTTAGGGCTATGCTCCACTTGTCGGAGGAGCAGCTTCATGCTCTCAAGAGGCAGACTTTGTTCTTAACACAATTGGCAGCAAAAACACTTCCCAAAGGTCTTCATTGTCTTCCATTGCACCTCACTATTGTGTATCATAATATGAATTCTTGTCAGCAAAAATTCCCCAATCAAAAGAATTTAGAAGACCCCTATTTATACCATTATGCAATATTTTCAGACAACATATTAGCAACAGCTGTTGTTTGTTGTTGTGAACTCAACTGTTTCCAATATTAAGGTAATCTTTACACTTTGAAAATTGTCTTGACATGTTTTTGGCTGCCAAGATCAGAGCCTGCCCAACGGATGTATAAGAAATGATACGTTGGGACAGATGTAAAGCTAAACAAATTGCTTCTGTCCGAAGAACAGAGGACTGTGTTGGTTGTAAGAGGTGTGAATCCGTCTGTCCGACGGATTTCTTAAGTGTTAGAGTTTATTTATGGCATGAAATAACTCGAAGCATGAGTCTAGCTTATTGATACGTTTCGAAAAGAATCGCACACAAGTACATTTTTTTACTGACAAAAACCCGCGCAAAATAAAAAAGGAAATCTTTTTTTATTTTGAGCGCGGGTTTTTCTAGTCTAAGTATATCTTATTTTTATCACGAATTATTTTCCTTGGTTAACAACAGTTGTAATTTTTTCCAATAGTCGGGGGTTCCTCTTACTATAAATTTCATTGTTGTCCAGAAAAGTGACCGAAAAACTACAGAAACTTTCAACGGCTATAGCTCCTTTGTCTGACCTTCGTTTTAAGCAAGTGACCAGTCAAAACGATCGTCTCGGCAAGTAGAACAAAATCTACAAGGTTTCAACTTGTGAAATTGACTGAAATTTCCAGGATCTGGACTCAAAGGTTGTGGCTGCAAGTTTTCAAACTCAAATCCCGGTCAATCTTTTCGTTGAAACACAAAAGTGATCACACCCTTGAGTTCCTCTCGATGAGATCTTCGAACAACACCTTACTCACTCAAATCTGATACACAAAATTAATATTTCAAGATTGTTGGAGGTAAAGGGTTTGAGAGAGAGAAGAGTATAATGTTGGGTGCTTGAAGTATTACACCAGGAGGCATTAGATGTTGAATGATCAACAGTGTTACCTCCAGCTTAGGGAAAACCCTAGTAATATAGCAAATTATTGGACTCCAATCCATATTGATCCATATAACCATACAATAACTTATTGAACTTGTATGTGAATATATTAACATTCAATATATATATATATATATATATATATATATATTAAATATATTCAACAATCTACCATTACCCATGTGTGGTTGTATGTCGAATTGTGACACCTTAGTAACATGTTATCCATTAGCACAACATCAGGTTTAGCAAACCAAACCAGTATGCACAAACCAACAAGAAACCCAACAAGAAACATGGAAAAATAAATTGGTAGGAAATTTTTTTTTTAAAAAAAAAAAGGACTACTGAGACAAATAACAATTAAAAAGGTTGCATTCCATACTTTGAATTTATATTTGCTTCTATAGAATTCCTTATTTAATCCAGTCACACGCTTCAATATTCAGTAATTAAAGACAAGGCACAAATCAGACAGCCAGTGCTAAGGGTTAACATCCCTACTTTTCATTGGTGAAAATATTTCAAACATTGACTCAGACATTTGAAACCTTCAATCCATGCCGTTGAGTGTTGATTTAAGTGTTACAACGATGTTTCAACAATCTCTAAGTCCAATGTCAATTCAGGAATTCCAATGAAGCTATTTGCAGGCTCTGGTTTCTGAACTCTCCTTTGCTGCATTGATCTTCTTTCTTTGCTCATTTCATTCCATTGACCGGTACTTGCATACATGTTTGCAAGAAGAACATAATCGCTGCTATGGTTCGGTTCTAATTCCAACAAATGTTTCCTTACCTTTTCACCAAGTTCGACGTGTCCTTGAAGTCGACACGCAGCTAACAAAGTCCTCCATACAACTGCATTGCACTCTACTGGCATGTTCTCTATCAAATTGTATGCATCCTCAACTAAACCAGCTCGACCCAAAAGGTCCACCACGCACCCATAGTGCTTTATTGTGGGTTGGATGTTATAGTCTCTGCCCATAATATCAATACATCGTCTACTCTCATCAACCAATCCTCCATGGCTACAAGCACTTAACACCCCCAAGAATGTAACCTCATTGGGTCTCTCCACATTCTGCTGTAACATCTTTGCGAAAAGCGCTAACGCCTCTTCTCCTTTACCATGCGACGCGAGCCCAATAATCATGACATTCCACGAAATCACATCCTTCCCTTTCATATTGCTAAACACATGGTAGGCTTCTTCCACCGCTCCACACTTTGCATACATGTCAATTAAGGAATTTGAGACCGACGTACTCTCGCCAAGCTTTGTATGTTGTTGTACGAGAGAAGAATGAATTCGCCTCCCAAAGTCCAAGGCTCCTATTGCACCACACGCTGAGAGGGTCACAACAAGAGTGACATCATCGGGCTGCACTCCACTCTGCAGCATTCTGCGAAACAGATGGAGAGCTTGTTTATAATTTCGACAATGCACATGACAGTCTATGATAGAGTTCCAAGCCACTATATCTGCATTTGGAATTTCCTCAAACAGGTGGTGTGCAATTTCTATGTCCTTCACCATTCCATACATATGCATGAGAGAGTTTCTTACATAAGTATGAGTTTGGAGTCCAAGTTTAAGGATGGTGCCATGCAGTTGCTTTCCCAGTGTAACTGATTCTTCCAATCCACCAATAATTTTAAGCAGGAAGGAGAACGTGAAAGTGTCAGCTGCCACGTCACTATGCATTCTTTTGTACAAATCAACGGCCTTGTCTGGTTGGTGAGTCTTCCCAAAGCCCCTGATCATGGTGTTCCACATAAACGCATCGGGTTTGTCAATTCTGTCAAAAACCCTCAGAGCGTAATTCATGTCTCCGTGCCCCGAAACTGCGCAAAACTCAATGATCTTTCCCACTACTAGCGGGGTCTTATCGAACCCACTCTGGACTACACGTGCGTGCATCTCCTTCAAATGCTTCATGCTCGAACACTGCTTGAAATGGGTCAAAAGACATTGTTGGGCCTTCCATAACGCTGCATCTTTGGGACTCATTACAAAATCCTTTATCTTTTCTTTTCAGTGCATTCCACATAATTCCCGGAGCAAAATCCTTTTGGTTTGGCGATGTGCATCCGTAATAGCATGGGGGAGTTTGTTCAAGCGAAGACGTCCACTATCATTTGAGGCAGAAGCAGCGACACTTTTGGAAGCTATTTTCTGGACCATCCATCTGAATTTACAACAAATTATTGAGTTTGATTGCATATGTGGTTGATCACTCTGAATGTGGATCTCCTATTCACAAAAGCAAAACATATATTAGTGATTATCAAACCTTTCGGGTGCGTTTCATTAGGTGAAAAACTAATCAAAATGTGATTCACTCAGCGTCTAAATTTTATGCTAGTTCCCAACATTTTGATTATATGCCTACCTATATGGCTGTATTGTTTCAAGGCATATCATTGCATTTCTGGGAATCACATTCCCCGGAATAACATGCCAAGAAATATTATTCCCATGAAGTGTGAACATTTGAACATATTTGGTTGACATTAATAATTGCAAAAGTAAATAAGTTTTATTTAATTAAAAAAATGAACACGGAAAAAAGAATGTGAAATAATATAGTAGAGAGAGGTACTTAATCTAGAAAGTAACTTTCATTCCATGGAAATCATGAGAATGTGAAACAAGGTAAATATGAAGATTTTGTATTACTAAGTATCAAGTATTATTCATAATGTTTTTTAAAACTTGTACCAACATTAGAATATGATATTCTTACGCCCACAATTAAAAAGAATGAGCAGATGACAATTAATATATTGTTTGAAGCTTCCAAATGTTGGTTTTAAGAAAGTCGGAACTTACTTTAAATTTTCTTAGGCTGGTGGGTATTCCAGCTCTCTCTTTCAAGCAATATTCCCAGACTTCACCAAGATCCCTGAGTTGTCTTCAAGATATTGTCTTTATTGGAGCTCAATCTTTATCTTTTTGTTGGAAATAAATGATTTTCTTGTAACAAGCTGAAAGCTTGGTAAGCTTCACCTTGAGGGGGAGTGTTGAGAATCAGAAATATTTAATGTATAGATTTGATTAGGATCAGATTTGTAGGAAACATATCCCATTTAGGAGAAACTTATCTCCTCTAATTATGTGTGATTATTACTATCAGTCTATATAAACGAGCATTTGCTGTGTACTCTGATTCACCGTTTACACACAAATATCCCTCAGTTTATCCTATTTTACACAAACAAATTAATTTCCTATCCTAAACTAGAATAGGAATACGTGAGATAAAAATTGTCTTGAGAAAGCAATGTCTGCTATGTAAAACTAGTAAATTGGTGTCTAAACAAAAGCTTACAAATATGGAATTGAACCAAAGTTAACAAAAATGGTAGCATGCAGCAAGCTTCCTGTGCTTAATGAATCACTTATAAAATATTGACTTTACCTGCATGCCAAATTTAACAAGAGATTGGAAATATTGATTAAGAAATGCACCAACCAACACAGGAAGAAACAAAACCTGTTTAGAGAGAATGAAGAGACAATTGAAAGGAGATAACAAAGGAATATCACAACAAATCAGAGACAGAGCATTTAAGAAGGAAGGCTTACTTTCAATGTCGATATCAATAAGTCAATTACATCCACAGCTTCATATTTTGCAACAAATTGAGCTGTCAAAAAGGTAGTCATGATCTACAATGTTAATTTTTCATCTAGTCAATATAAGAAAAAAGTAGTATTAGATCTTTAAAAACCTAATCAGAAAAAGGTATTTCATAACCATTCTATCAACTAATCTACAAGAAAAACAGGTAAATGGTTGATCACGACCATTAAAGTCCTATAATAGATTGGGTATCTTTGCGGTTATGAAGGTTTTCACAATTACATTTCCTTCCATATGATCAGACTTAAATATAGAAATAGACACCGAGAATACTAGATTGAAATGAAAGAAGTTGCTCATCTCCTATTTTTTATTTCTTACTTTTTCAATAATTACTGAGAAAATGAAATTAAGGTGTCCAGGTTAGTGTATGGTCTATTCTGTAGGCACTTGTATAACTTTATAGTTTATACTTTTAATTTTTTTTTTTAAAAAAGGTAAAATAAAATGAGTTCAATAAACTAATCACCATTCCACTAATAACTGAACAAGATTTTTCGAGGGCTTGTAATACTTTTACTCAATCTGTTGTTCGATTAAGTAGCATAAAAGCGTTATGGCAGGGGAAGGCCAGATCAGCACATATTTAATTGATAATGAAGTCATGCTCTGGTAGCCAAATATAACCACCTGTTGACTGTAATTAAATAAAGTTAGTAATGTTAATTACATAACCTAGATTATAGGGAGAGCTAGAAAATATTACATGTGAGATTTTATTTCGATTCTTCACGGAAAAGTAAGAGAGGAGCATTAATATTTGGTTCAAAAAGGACTTTTCAAAGAAAGAAATAGAGGCAAAAATTTAAAAATAATATTATTTAATTAATTAATTAGGAAAAGGGGGCTGTTTGGGCAATAATTGGGGATTTGGGGCTGCCAAACACGCCCTGCCTGGGCGTGTTTAAACACGCCCTAGCTAGGCGTGTTTAAACACGCCCTGGCAGGGCGTGTTTGGCCCCCCAAATCCCTATATATTGCCCCTGCAAATGGCA
>PYAF01002967.1:23787-41568 GCA_007407185.1 Glycine tomentella | reverse complement strand
ATGTCTAAACATCTCTGTTATACAATTGTGGATGCTGTAAGTCTCTTTCAATTGAGTAGCATTATTTGGTGAATTGTTTTATATTCTACCATAACTGACTTTATTCTCACTGCACAATAGGCATATGAATCATTTAAGTCTGCAATCCGATCATGCCGATGTGTACGGTTTCCTCGAGCCACAATCCATACAGAGATCTAGCCAATCTCAATTTCAAGTCGAGGACTATATGAAGAAATGGATGCAGACTTCACAGAAAAAAATCTACCTTGCACCGTATTTGAATGGGTCAGTATAAATGTTAATCAGAATTTCATTAATGTATGCAGTATAATAACCTTGTTTTCACAATGCAGTTCACATTGGCAACTGGTAGTTATATGTCCGAAGGCCAATGTAGTCGTCTGGTTCTGTTCGTTGCATAACAGGCCTGATAACTACCTTAAGGGAATTATTAACAGGTAGGTTCTAATTTCTAACACATTTACATTGTTTCTATAGTTGAAAGGTAACTTGTACACTTTGCATACTTGTTTGTCTTAAACAGTGCTTTGAAGGGAGTCCATGACTCTCCAGAAAATAAATCAAAGGCTACAACTAAATGGATTGCGCTTAAAGTAAGTCTTTTAATAAATCATGGTTCCTAAAATGCTAGTAATTTTCATTACTATTAACGCTAATTGCCATTTAACGTTGACTGTAATTTTCAATTTAGTGTAATAAGCAAACAGGAAGCACTGAGTGTGGCTATTATCTCATGCATTGGATGCAGACAATAGTCCAAGAAGGCTTCACAGATAGCTGGGACATGGTAATTTGTTGCCTAATTCAAAAAAAATTGTTGTTGTTTACTTGTTTTTGTTATGTAAGCCTTATATGTTTCATTATGTCATGCAGTTTTTCACTGATCAAACACCATTGGAGGCCGACACGTTGAAGGCGATAAGGGTCCAATGGGCGAAATATTTTCTGAAAGTTAGAGAAGATGTATTAGTAGATTAGGTCGTTTATTTTTTGGATTTTGCAAACAATTGTATATAGCTTAGCAAAATCTTTTATGTACATTTAACACTATTTACTTTTAGTTGTTATTGGAATATTATTATATACTGAATTGGCTGGATCTAGATTTTTAAATTTTCAGGTTGAAGAACTGTTAAAATCCAAAAAACAGATAAAATATATAAAAAAAAATTAAAAAAACAACATCGGTTGTATGAAAAACCGATGTTAACTTACAAATCAACATCGGTTTTCCTTCCAAAATCGATGTTGTTATGATGTAACAACATCGGTTTACAAAAGAAAATCGATGTTAACAAAGTAAAACAACATCGGTTCTGTAAGAAAAACCGATGTTGATTAAGCATGTTTAACATCGGTTTTCCATGGAAACCGATGTTGTTTTACTTTGTTAACATCGGTTTTCCATGGAAACCGATGTTGTATTAATTTGTTAACATCGGTTTTCTAGGAAAACCGATGTTGTTTCACCATGTAGCTTCTTTTCAACGTTTTCATTGACAGATGTCCACATCGGTTATTCATGGGAAACTGATGTTGTTAGCTATTGTTAACATCGGTTTTGAGAACCGATGTTAACTTCAACACTTTCAACGTCGCCTGATTCAACATCGGTTCGGAACCGATGTTATATGTCCAAAATAACCGATGTGAAAAGCTGGTTTTCTAGTAGTGCATGTCATTTAAGAGTGCTCTGTAATTTCATCAAGTTTTCACAAAATCTCTAAGGGTGTCTAGGCAATTTTAGCTTCAAGGGTATTATGATAATTTGTCACTCTAGAGGCATGATTGTAATTTTCCAAAATATCCAAGGATATTTTTGTAATTTCTACCTTAAAATATCTAACCAAAATATCCGGGGGTATTTATGTAATTTTTACCTCAAGGGCATTTTTGTAATTTCTGTTTTAAGGGAAGGGTGATATGGTCATTACTCTTCAATTATATATTTTTTTTTATCCAAGTATCATCGGCACTTTCACAATTCAATTAAATATGAATTCAAGATAAAATTTTGAGGATGTTACACAAAAACCAACTATGTCAAGCATAGAATGAGTAGAGAATAACTTTAGAAAATATTTTAATTAAATAATATATTTTAAAATTTATTTTAGAATATTTTAAAGAATATTCTCGAACAATATTAAATTAAGCAAATTAAACTGTAAATTTCAATATATATAAGAAAAGAATACAATGTGATACTTGCATGCTTTAAAAGAGAGAAGTATGTTTTTATTATGTTTACAACTATTGGAGGGATATACCCAATTAATTAAAAAATAAATTTTTGAATCGGAAAATTTAAGAATGACATGTGTTGTTCATTTAAAAAGATTATACCAAAAGATTAAGTCATTCTTAAAAGAACATATTATAATATATAAAGACGGGTTTTAATTGATTAATTAATTTTAAAATATAATGATTTTAGACATGTAGAGAAATATCTTTAATTAACATTAAAATAATTTTAAAACATGTGATAATTCTTAATGGCAAAATTCTATTAATTTCCTCGGGTGAATTAAATGTTGGTAAATGGCTGAATGGTACCATAAATTTCCATCAAAAAACCCGACCTAACATGCACGCTAGGTTTGTGAGCACTGAGTAGCTTGACCATGAGTCTCCTTTGTTGTTGGCCATGAATATGTGATTAATACTATATGACTGTGAAATGTTATTGCCGTCTTCCATTAAAATTCCACAGGATGTGACAAATATACACGAGGATCTTTAATTAGCTTAGGGAGGCTATTTACAAAAAAAATTAAATTAGCATATTTCACTCACCACCACCAAATGTATTTATTATCATACCATGGTTTTGCTGGATGGATGCATGTTGCACACAATCAATAATAAGTAGAAAGGTACGTACCTATACTGTAGTTTTCTTTCTCCCCTTCTAAAACATATAATAACCTTTTATTGTACGAAAAGCAATATTAATTGTGTATACAGCTTTAAATGCTTTAATTAGAAGCCGAAAAATAAACGTTTCTCTTAGCCGTTAACATCAGTTTATTTATTATGATAAGAAAACATTAGGATGGAATGATCATATTACATTATTAATTATTAATGGGTTGGACTTTTTTCTAATGCATGGGACAAGCCCAGATAATCAGAAAAAGGACACTGGAATTCAACATCTTTAAGTCTTAATGGACAAAATCCATTCAATAAATTTCAGGCGGGAGAAGATCATGAAGAATACATTTTGAATCCTGCACTCTTATTTAAATTTTGTATCTCCTATTGAGCCATTACTTTCTACACCTCGCTTGTTCTTTCCTGCACCTCCCATTATTTGAAAAATTGGCAAATGGACAAATATGCCCCTCACCATTTGAACGTAACCTAAGCCTTCTTCTTTCTTTTCCTTTGTGTTGTGACACCTCCTCTTTCCCCTCCTCGCCGCCCCGCACCTCTATTGGCTTACGGCACCTCTTGTGTTACATGTTCGTGAGTAGAAGAAGGAGTCCGCAGTACTTTGACCATTTTTTCCATTAGGTAAGTTGTGTGACTTCCTCCTTTCCCCCCTTTATTTCTATATTTTTTGTAACATTTCCAGATAGCTTGATCCAGATTGGTTTGGTTATATCTGGATCAAGCTATCCGTAATTGGACAAGCAATCATCCTTTTCACTTTTTTATATTCTCTATAACATTTCTGGATAGCTTGATCTGGATTCTATTTGGTTATATCCAGATCAAGCTATCCCTAATGGAAAAGGCAATCTGAAAATGTATTCTAGATGCACGATCTGTAATACACCAAATGTTACGGATCATGCAATCCAAAATACATTTCTGGATTACCTTATCCAATTACGGACAGCTTGATTCGAAGTAATGTAAGTCAATCTGAAAATCTATTTTGAATTGATTGATCTGTAAATCATTATAATATTATGGATAAGTCAATCCATAAGAAATTTCTTATTACCTTGTCCAATTACAGATAGCTTGATCCGGAGTAACGTAAGTCAACCCAAAAATCTATTTCGGATTGATTGATTCATAAATTATGATAATATTACGAATCAGTTAATCCAAAACACATTTATGGATTGACTTACATTACTCTGGATCATTTGATTCGTAATTTTATTTAGGAAATTGAAATGTAAATTGATATTGAGGAAATTGTTATTTTTTTAAATAAATTAGCAACCTATATTTGTAAATTGATATTTAGAAAATTATATTTGTTATGACATGTGGGATATTGTAATTGTTAAGATAGGTTAATTATGTTGACTTTGACTCTTATTATAAATGTTAGAATGTCTCAGACTATCTTTACAATATTTAAGACTATCTTCAAAATATGTTGATTCTAATTCTGATTATTGTACGTTCATCTTATCATATATATATATATATATATATATATATATATATATAATATGTCATATACAAGAGGTGGTGATCGCACTATATTTGTGAATGACGTGAAGTTGTAGATGAGGAGCAAGAGATTTATGAAGGTCTCAAAGATATTGTAGTTGACGATGTTGCACTTGAAGATGTTGTATTTGGTGGTGGATCTGAGGACAAATCAGTTCTTACTGAATATGTTGATCACGTGGCTTGTAAATTGTGGGATTGCTTGGTATACCAATGACAAAAATGTCATTTAATTTTTTGTTAATTGGTTTGTATTTCATAATTAATTATGAAATATAAAGTTTTGTAGGATCGTGGAGAGTTAAAGCTAGTAGTACATGGAAGGAAGTTCAGGTATTTTCCCCCTCCAATTAGGAGATCATGAGAGTGGTGTAGGATTCATGATTACTTCCATTGACAAAATGTAGTTATGAAATCACTGACAAGGGAGTTTTATCTGCGTTTACTGAGAGGTGGCATTGTTAGACCAACACCTTTCATTTGACCGTAGGAGAGATGGCAATCACACTTGATGATGGGCCATCATTGCTGCATATTCCTATTGGCCGTGGTTGTTATAGTTACTCGTACACGTCTAAAGAGGTGGTTATTGCATTGTTGATGGAGCTTTTGGGAGTGGACAAGGAGGATGCATTTTGGAGACAAAACAGTGTAGATGGGGACATGTTTTCCTATCTTGGTTGCAAGCCATTTATGTAGATAGGTGTAGGGACAAATATTGGGACCAGGCTACTAGAGCTTACTTATTGCACTTAGTGGCATGTTCAATATTTGTTGACAAGAGTTGGACACAGGCCAATGTGTCATTTTTAGGCTATTTTTGTCACCTTGATCAGTGTGGGGGATATGCATAGGGTGAATTGCACTTATATATTTGTATGAACAATTCGGTGATGCAGGTTTTACAAATACAAAACAACTCGGTGGTTATGTAACTTTATTGTAGGTAATTATTACAACTATGGTAACATTAAATATAAGGAATTTAATACCTAATAACCTGTTGCATTACTTTTGTTATTGTTGAAACATGCATGGATCTACAAGCATTTTTCTACTATTGGGTAGAGGAAGGCAAATGGAAAATATATAGAGGAATTACCATGAGCTAGTCATTGGCTAGTTGGCAGAAGATTATTACCGTTAGTTGATTATCGGTCAACACTGGACGAGTTGACCACTGATAGAGTGCATTGGATGACATATAAGGAGCACCGAGTTGTTTGTCCCTTGAAGATGTTATAATTATTTTTTGGATATATTAGGTTGGAGTCAAACATGCGTTTACATTTTCTTGAGAAAGTCTTGTGCCAATTTTTCTATACTTAGACTATTCCATGACACCCATCTATGTTTACAGCGGTACAGATATCCATACATGATGCCGATGAGAGGTGGTTGAATTTTGCATACCACTTGATAAAGTCAAACGAGATGATTAGTGGGCCCTCAGGTTGTGCTGCAGATTACATGGAGTGACATTTTAGGATATCGCATTCGTCTGTACTTTCAACTAATAAAGATCACATTCCTATTGTCCTACCAATGATACCAAACATGGGAGATGTGCCAAAGTCAAGTATCCAACATAATTCAGTTTATGTTAGTGGTTGTGTTATAAATGTGTATTCAACATTTTGATGGAATTTTTATATTGTTTATGTTTTTTTATTTCTAGGACATCTGTTGTAGGGCTGCTGAACCTATGTAGGAGATGATTGACTAAAGGATGGTGACTAAGGGCACCACGACATAGGATAATGTTCAAGCGACACTTTTGTTGTTGTCTGAAGGTACTCATGGTGGAAATAATAGTAGAGGACGAGGTGGCAAGAGTTTGGGGTAGCTGGGGAGGACATGGACGGGCTTAGAGTTTATTGTAAAAACTTATTGACATGATATTTGGTTTATGTAGGAACTCACTGAGTTATATGCCATGTTTGGTATTGTGATGATCTTTATTTTGCTACTGAGACATGATTTATGTTGCTAATACATGTTGATATTTTATTATAGTATGATCATATTTTAGGGAAGGGTTATGCCAAAATTTTGGCAGAAAATTATAACCATATTAAAGTAACAAATATCACACTTAGGGTCTTACAAACAAAATTACAAAAGTATATGTTAAAAATACAAAAATATCACGATTAGTCTAATCAATCTTTTTCAAGGTTGACAAAATTGCGTGTGACACCAATTAATTGTGAAAATTATTGCATTCGACCAATGTAGGGAGTGAGCCACACTTTTGCTATAAGATGACAATATGTAGACCATACCACATCGAGATTTGGTATTGGACAACGATCCTATAAGAAAACATAGAAATTTCAATAGTCAATTAAAGATTAAAATAAAAAATCTAAAAGTGATTGGGAACAATGTGCCATACCTAACAAAATGGTTAGCATTGACATGACCCACACAAATCAAATGATGAACTGATGTACCAATAGGAGGTTGAGATCTAAATGAGAATATGGTCAAAAATTGTTTTGCTAATAATCATACAAATATGACATTATAACTACACGCAATAACATATCCCATGTCTGGTATTGTCATCCATTTATCCATAGATGCCTGATAAATAATGAAGTTAGTAAGCATAATTGCATAAAATTTAGCACATACAAATAACAAGTTGAAATTATAGACTTTACCATAAAAAGACCATCAACTGGTAAAGATCTCTTTATGACCTCGTAATGCTCAAAACTACCAAATATAATGGCATACTTGTCCCACCATTACCAAGTTTTTTAAGCAAATTGTTACGCGCTATAGGCCTAGCGTCTTCACCTATATCTAGTAAGGTAGAAACTGCACGATAATCACAATGGTCATCAGGCTTTACATCAACAATGCCCAAAATATATGGGTTAAAGTTAACATGAAATTGATCTAGCATAGGAATATTTCTTTTGTGAATCTTTGCCAACTTCAATTTTTGACCCGATGCCTTGGATGACTTCCAACTGGATGAGCTGCCATGCACAAAATGTAATGCATCAACATGTTTAAAGTATGAAGGATCACGTTTAGTTGACCTTTCAAATTTACTTGCACGTTTTTTTGTGATCTCTTAGTTTTTACCTTATCAAACATAATGGACACATTGAAGTCATGTCAAAGTATGCTATTCATGAAGTTTACTTGTTATAGTAACTTTCCCAGCTATGTCAACCTCTGGAAAGCATTTTAATATAACATCAAACTCTTGTTGCACGAATATATTTGCATATGGTTCATTTGAACCCATATATGCAAAGCTTATTCTAGTCCAAAAAATATTAATTAAGTGGTATGCTACCCATGATATATATAACTAGTTCACATGCATAAGGGAGACCATGTGTACATCTTATGATGCATCCACAACGACTATTGTCAACACTAACAAACTTAACTCGATCTAATTCATCTTCAATATGATTTAGAGCATGCATTGAAATGAATCCGTGCAATATATTATACAATGTTACATTACAATTGTGACCCACAAAATGAATACTTTTCTCAAATAAGGCTTTAATTTTAATATGCTGCAATGTGATCAAGTTGTTCATGGCATCCCAACAATTACACAAGTCCCCCATGCTATTTTGAATCAACATCTTTAAGTTCCAATTCGCAGACTCAACCATGTTAATAAAAAATGTCCACATTAGTTTCAATATATTACACTTTGTCAAAATACGTATATGAAGTAAAATACTTGTTGCTTGTTGTGTTCCCTAAGTGCATAACTTTATTCGTCTATGCTTTTACAAAACATTCATTGTGAGGGATCAACCATGTATTTTTCACATACTCGATCTACAAAGTACTTCCATGGTGAACATACAATTTCAAACATCTTGACACATCCCTCATACTCAGACTGACTAGGGCAATCTTTAACACTACCCCATGCATCTATGACGTGGTCCTATGCCTCTTTGGGAGCAACATAAGTCTTGCATTTTACTTTCACATTTTTGTCAATGTGAAATTGGCACAATAAACTACTAGCTTCAGGAAATACATATTTCACTGCATTCACCAAAGTTAAATCTCTGTCAGTGACAATCACTTTAGACAATCAATCAACTCTAAAAAAAAGTCCTTTTAGCTTATGAAGTGCCCAAACAAAGTTATTCTCTCATTTAGCCTCCATATATCCAAAGGCTTCAAAAAAATGTCATTCCAGTAAGAGTCACACCAATAATCTCAAGTAATGATAGTCTATATATGTTAGTTTTGAAGGTACTATCCATCAAGAACACTATATTAAGTGCATTAATCATTTTCATAACATCGGGATGTGTCCAAAAAATATTGCACACAACTTCTGATGTATCGTTCATTACATACTTGTTTATACCTATCTCATTCAAGTAAGTTCATCAAATGTTGCATTTCTGTTCTAGAACCTATTTGAGATGAACAATATGTAGTCGTTGCATTACATACTTGTTTTATTGTAGTCACGTTTCTTTCATTGTTCTCTTTGAATGTCAACGAGATATTTCTTGGCTTTACATTACTCTTTGTCATATCAGCAAGTATCATTTTTTCTTCATTATTTAGTTGGTCAACATACAAATGACCAACCAATGACTATGATAAATCATGATTATGCACCCCATAAATTAAATTCAATATGCATCCTTCATTATCGTTCAATGGTCTTCCTCTCAGTCAAAAGGGACAATCACACTTTCTAGTTCCACTCATTATGGTTTGTATGTCTTTTCTGTATCGCCTAAACTTCCCACCCGTTACACAACCCAACACAACAAATGTCTTTCATCTAGGTTGCCCATTTGATGTATCTAACCTCAAAATGAAAACAACAAAACCCATTTCAAATGCAACATTCAGAGCCTATTTCAATAATTCATCTCGAGTAGCAAAAACCTATATACAAAACATACATCAATATGCCAATGTAAAATATTGTCAATGTATTACAAACAAAAAAGAAACACAAAATAATTACCTTTGTAGTTATGAATGCTTTGCTACAATCGACAATTTTTCCAGTCTCCTGTCCATAATGCATATGAATATCTTCATCTATTCTGACGTCATTGTCCATGTCAAGATCCGTATCCACTTCATCTGACATCTTCCTCACATAATCGTCTTCCATATAAACCTTTCAGAAGTAACAAATTAAGTTATTGAACAAACAATATCCAACATATTCAAAATATTATAATAGCCCCAACTTACAACTAAAATGAATTAAAATACCCTAAACCAACTTTCAAGATAAGACAATCAGGAAGTGAAAAAAATTACACCAAATTGACTAATCCAGAACTTCATAACAACTACTTCGGATTACCTGATTCGGAAAATAATATAATTTCTTGATTGCCTAATTCAGAATTTTTGTTATGAAGTTCCAAATTAGTTGATCCAGTAGAAACAATAATGAAAACTGAATTCAGATCAAACAATTTGGAATTGTTATTACACAATTTCATATTGATGGATCTGGACTTATTAGGAAATTAAAAAAAAAATCGGATGAAACAATCCAAAATTGTTATTACACAATTTTGGATTGATGCATATAGACTTATTAGGAAATAAAATAAAATTTTGGATTAATAGATCCAGATTTGTATGAGAACAAATCTGGATTATCGGATTCAAAATTATGTTATTTTTTGGATCATTTAATCCGAAATTATTATCACACAATTCTGGATTGATTGATCCAAGCTTATTAGGAAATAGAAAAATTTTGGATCAACAAATCTAGATTTGTATAACAACAAACCCGGATTGTCTGATCCAATTTGTATAACAACAAACCCGGATTGTCTGATCCAAAATTATGTTATTTTTTTGGATCATTTAATCTAGAAATGTTATTACACAATTTTGAATTTGTTGATCCGAACCTATCCTAAAACTTGGTTTTCTAAAAACAAGTTATGGATAAGTCAATCCAATTATAGGTGGAACATCCTTAAACTAACACAACAAGTATAAACAAAAAAATTTATAACTCACTTATGCAAGTGAACCCGAGCAACGAAAATGCTTACACAGAATGAACAAGTGAAGAAGACAATTCTAGGCATGGAGAAGTGATGAAGAGAAGGTATGGACAAGTGAGGAAGACAAGGTTACTATGGCCCTTTTAAGAAATTGGGAGGTGTAGGAAGCATAAGCCCTTCTATTGTACTCTGTGATGTCCATTCGGGAATGTAAATTTGTATTTCAGATTGGGGTTTCCGAAATACAATAAAAGATACACAATTTAATAATAGGAGTATAGGAAAAAAATGCACATGAAAGTATGCATTTGACCGGTTAAATTTGCTTCAAGGACATTATTGGGTAATTTATTTTCTTTTTTCTTTTCACACCTTTCTACTTTTTTGATATTTAAAAAATTAACATTCAAAATGTCAAAAAATAGTTTTAGAAACAAATTTTAGAAATAAAAATGCGTGAAAGAAAAACATAACAAAAAGAGATGATAATAAATTAAATTTCCCTTTTAAGTATACATTGGGTGACACCAATTTCATTGTTGAATGCTTTGAAGCCTAGTTCAAGGTGATAATATTTTTATTTTTTTACCTGACATGTATTTTTCACTAAAAAATAATTTTATTTAAGTTATATAAGATTATTACGGATAACAAAATTATCCATCTAAAACTTAACTACATACTGAGAACACAAAGCCCTTAATAATAATGTGCCATTGTAACACCCTGGAATTTTGATAATTGAAAATAGATGTTTGATGTATTTCTTGTGTTATTTGATTATTTGATTAGTTTAGATTAGTTGAATTGTTGTGTAAATTATCCTTGTGCAATTGCTTAGTGTGCATGTTAAGTTATGTGAAGTTTATTTGAGCTGCGTTGAAATTGTGTGATTTTGAGATTAACTCGAAACCTATTTTATAGGTAGACTTCTAATGCATATATGTAACTGTTGACCACTTGGATTGGCGAAATAACATTTTTAGCATGAGATAATAATTTTTCACTGAACCAGAAATTTTAAAATTGGGTCAGTTCATCCATACGAATTTTGGTAGGCTTTTTGGCTCGCCTGGGCGAGTCAAGTCGGTTTTAAATAGTCAGCAGTGTGAAAAGTCAGAAATCTGGTCTTCTCCCTCATCCAAGCACCCATCCAACCTCCCACCATCCATAACCACCACCAAACACCACGGGCCGCCGTTGCTTGCCACGAGACCACAACACGGAGAAGAACCTCGTCATCGGAGCGGAATCTTCGAAACTCCTCTCGAAGTTTCGGTAGAGAATGAAGCCTCCAAATCCTTCTTTCTAGGTTTCCTTGAGATAATCTTAGTTTCTTTTGTCTTCTCCTAGCTAGTTTAAGCTTCTCTTAGTGTCTCTTGCATTTTGGGTACCGTTGTTGGGAGTTTTACACTTCCTTTGAAAATGAGATGTTGTAAAAGTCTCCTTTTTATGAAATTGATGTCATTTCTATGATCCTTGTTGAAACCCAATCACATTGGTGTGGTGCGAATTTCAAAATGATGCCTTTTTATGTGAACTCCCAAAACACCGCTTAGCCCCTTTTTGATTTGAGTAGGTATTTGACCCCAACTGTTAATATTGACCTTGTCTTTGAAATCTATACTAAATTGTCTTTGATTTGGTATATAGAGCTATGCGTTCGGGCAAGCACGCATATTCGAAGGATCGCGAAACAACACTACCAGGCTATAACAGGGATAACTTCTAGTTAGGTAAGTTGAGTTTATTATTTTGGCGATAGTTTAGATACCATAGTTCAGGGCCAAGGAGTCCAACTATGAGGATATCTACCTGTCCCTGTTGTGTGTTGGTTTTCAAGAAATGCTATGTTTTAAACTAATAGGATGTGATATATTTATTATTGATGTATGTTTGTCCCTGTTGTGTGCTCGTTTTCAAGAAAAACTGTGTTTTTAACTAATGGGATGCGAAGAATTTGTTATTGATGGATAAAACTGTGACTGATGTTGTTGTTGTAATGATTGACTTTTTGGAAAAAGTCCTAATAACAGAGGAGACTCTGTCGAAAATTTTATAATATGTTTTTCTATTTAATTATTTATTAAATTTTAAATGGGCATAAGAGTGTGTTTTCTATATTGTAGTCCTCCTCTTTAATTTAGAATTTTCCTAAAATACCAGTCTCGTGGTAATATGGATTGTGAATGAATGAGATTATATTTGATGATTATGATAATGATGTTGAAATAAGATAATGTTTATGTGGTTGGTAATGTTTAAATGAGATAATGTTAATGTGGTTGATAATGTTGAAATGAGATGATATTGGTGTTATGATGATGATGATGAAATGAAATGATTTTGATGTTATTGATGACATTGAGATGACATGATGTGGTTGATGATAATGACATTGATGAGAGAAAATGTTGATGTGAACAATGTCATTGTGTGATGTGGATATACATGGATACCCATGGGGGTGCATGACGGGTTACCCTAGCGAGAAAGGATGTGTTCCTAGCCAGGTCATGCATTGATGGTGTCCATGGTTGTATGATGTGTACGTCCACCTGGGATGCAATGACCGGTTGATTACCCTTGCAAGGAAGGATGTGTTTTTAGCCACGGTCAGTGCATCGGTGAGCCCACATTGATGTGTTATGTATGTACATAGGGGTGCATGACAGGTTACCCTTGCGAGAAAGGATGTGTTCCTAGCCGGGTCATGCATTGATGGTGCTCATGTTTCATACTTCATGTTGCATTAATGGAAATAGAATGAAGGCATGCACGTACCTGTGGGTTTCTGTGGGCTGAAAACGCAGGTACTAAGGGGGCGTCAGGTTAGGAATTATCGTGCGGCACTGGTTGATCACCGTGGGGGGGAATGGCCTGTGCACGACAGGGCGACCCTGATAGGCGATGAATCATTTTCCTGTGAGAGGCTATTTCCCTGGATATGGTACCACATTGCATAGTGAGAGTGAAATCAGAAGCATGCATCATTCATAACATGATTGTTTGATTTGTAAAATGAATTGGATGATTGGTGTGTTGAGTGTGTATTGGACTGATGGATTTTTGATAGTGATTTTGCTTGTTATTGTTGTCTTCTTTCAAATTGTGATTATTTGATACTTGTTGGTTTTTTGTAATAAACTCACCTTTGCATTTATTGTATCGTGTGGTTGGTACCTGTGATGATCGCGAACTTACGTTCATGTGAGCAGATGAGCAGCATTAGGTGACCCTAGAGCAGATTCTTTTTGGTTGGAGCCGCCAAGCCGATGTGATGACGTTGAAGTTCTTTTTGGGAAAGAGTTGTATTTTGTTAATCAACTCTTTCTTAGTTAGTTCCTTGAATTCTTTTGTTAGATATGTAAGATTCTAGGTGTAATTACATGTAAAACTGAATTAAGTATTGATATGTGAATGATAAGCCCTGATACAATATATATATATATATATGTATGTATGTATGTATGTATATATGTTCAATTATGTAATTGTATCATGGTATGATAGTTGTATTATTGCGAAAATTTACTACCATTTTCATAATCAAATTAATGGAGATTTCATTAAAATTTGAAAATTCACCCGATTAGAGTTAATGATATAGTAGCGACGAGGCGGGTCATTACAGTCATTGTTAGGAATTAAGAGAGAGTGGAAATATAGTTACTTAATGAAGTTGGGCATAAATTATTTTTAATTAGTATAAATATTTAGAGGAAAAAAATATTTATCAAGAGGGTCTAGCTCTGTTGGTTGAGTAGAGAGTTATAAATATCTTGATTAACACTAATTCCTAATAAGTCCTCTTGTGTTTTTATTTTAAAAAAATGTTTCATTGAGATAAGAAAGATTTTGTTTGAGTTTCAGTTTGGAATGCTTCAAACTTAGTTTGGTGAGAAAATTTAGTTTCGTGACATATTTTGTAATCCTTTAAAACATGTTTAGACATTAATATTTTGCATTTTTTTTTAAATAGCATGTTAAATTCAGTAAAAGTTATTTTAAATGTTATAGAAAACATTTAAACTCTATATGTGGTACTTGTATAGGTCTTTTAAGTGAAAAATATTTATGCGATATTAGACTACACTTCATGATCTTGTGTTTGAAATTGTAAATGGAAGTAGGTTTAAGTCATGATTTGATACATTAATAAAGATAACATTTAAGACTTCATTTAATACTTTGTATCTGACAAATATTTTGCAGGAAATGTCTTACAAGACATTCTCCAAGGATTTGTGAATTCCATGAAGAATAAATGAGTTCAACTTCTATGAATTGTCAAACAATATCAAAAGATGCACTTTGTTGTGACAAACCTGCTCTAACTCAATGAAAGTGGTTTGTTGTTGTAGTGCTCAATACGAAAGCTAACCAGAGTGACTTTCCAACATAGAGAAGGACATGCATTTAATGCTTGAAGATGAAGAATTCTAATAACCACAAACTGTAAATACAAGCTCAAGTGAAGAATTCTATCCATTTAGAGACAATGGAGACTTGAAGATAAAGACCTATAAATATCAGAAGATTTGAAGAAATGAGTTATTAACCTATGTGCTAACATTCAAATTCTTTATGTAAAAAACATTATGTATATTTACTTGTGAAGTTCATGACTCTCAAAACACCTTGAATATCTTGAGAGCAAAGACTAAATGTTTAGCTTGTACATCCGTTTGTTAGACGATTAAGAACTAGTAAATGAACAAACCAACAAAAAATCTTTTAATTTGTATTAGAGCTAACAATGACTTGGTAGGATAAAGAATATTGGGAGCCGTGTTGAAGCTTGGTGATAAACTTTTTCTGCAAAACCAAAAGCGACACTGATTAATATTTGTAACTTGGTACAATTAATGTAACTTGGTTGTAAACCAAGAATTGGATGTAGTCTCAGCAATAGAGATAAATTAATATAATTCTCTATGTCTTATATTTCTTATGTATATCTTGTGATTTAATTGGCCTAGGGTTTGAATTTGATTTGTTTTAAAAACACGGTTTGCTTTGCAAAATCTGTTTCTATTATCTGAAATTGTTATTGTAAGAATCTGTTACTTGTTTTACAAAGTTATTTTTTTTCTTCTAGATGATAACCTTATTTTTTTGAAAAACGTTTAGAAAACTTTTTTTTCTTTCAAAATCACAATTTAACTTCCTTATGATATTTTTGCCTTTACAAGGTGTTAACAAGGATATAGCATTGTTTAGTTTGAGTAGTTTCAATATTCAATTACTACTTTGTTCTTGTCTCCTTTCACTACTAAAAAATCTGGTTTTTATGACAGTTGTATACCCGTTTTAACGACGATTTTATGATCATCTTTGTAGCTAACGTCGTCGAAAGTCAATACTTTTGACAACGGTCTTAAAATCGTCTTTATGCTTACAATTTCTAAGACAGTTCCTCTTAAAAACCATCTTATAATGCGAATATTCTAAGACGGGTTTCCTTAGAAACAGTCTTAAAATGTTGTTATTCTTAAAAAAAATTAAATAAGGTGTTTCTAAGACGGTTATCAGGAAAAACCGTCTTAGAATATGGACATTCTGAGACGGTTTTCTTAAGGAACTGCCTTAGAAGATGTTTTTTTATAAATAAAATAAAATAAAAAAGGGGTTTCTAAGACGGTTTTTTTTTGGAAAACCGTTTTAGAATTTCCACATTCTAAGGACATTCTAAGACGGTTTTCCTTAGAAACCGTCTTAGAAGATGCTTTTAACAAAAAAAAAATTACAAAGGTGTTTCTAAGACCTATTTTTTTTTGGAAAAATCGTCTTAGAATGTCTACATTCTTAGAAAACCGTCTTAGAAGGTGTTTTTTTATAAAAAAAACAATTAAAATAAAAAAGGGGTTTCTAAGACGATTTTTTAGAAAAAAAAAATGTCTTAGAATGTCTATATTTTAAGACGGTTTTCTTCATAAACCATCTTAGAAAGTGGTTTCTTAAAAAAATAAATCATAAGATAGATGTTTCTAAGATGGTTGTTTTGGAAAACCGTTTTAGAAGATGATTTTTAAATAGTATTTTTTTTCCTGTTATTAAGCACACAAAAAAGTTAGGTTAATTGTTATATCAATATTATTAATAAAAAAAGGGATATGTAGAAACTGAGAAATACTAAATATTTGTTAAACATCTTTGTAATATTTCTCATTAAGAAAATAACTGCTGTTGATTTGAGGGGGAGCTCTTGAAGATTGAAGCTTTGTAAAGACTTGGAAAGGTTTTGACGTTCAACATGCTTGAAGGCTTGAAGATAAAGATTGTGATTAAATGTAAAAGGAAAGGAAGCCTTCTGATGATCCAAGTTCTTACATGCATTTCATTAATAATCATTCATGCATTATATCATAAAAGCTTTAAGCAATTGGTTTGGAACTTTAAAATAAGTCATGTATTTTGAAAAAAATGTTCTAAACTGGTTTAATCGATTACTAAACTTAGATAATCGATTATATTGTTCTTTACACTTTCTGGAAATGATTAAGAACAAATTAATCGATTACATCATCGTTTTAATCGATTATTTCACTCTTGCATATATACAATTTTGAATGAGTGACTGGTTTAATCGATTACCATTGAACTGTAATCGATTATTTACCTATTTTGAAATTAAGATCACTCTGCCTTAATCGATCACCACTTCTTGTAATCGATTACTTAGTTCATTTCATGGTTTATACATTTTCTGCTTTAATCGATTACCATATATTGTAATCGATTACATTTTACAAACATGGTTTTTACAAAGTCTGACTTAATCGATTACACATCGGGATAATCGATTAAATGACCCATTTCTGTAACCCATAACCTATCTTGAACATTTTAATCGATTACGGGAGCGTATGTAATCGATTACAAGTCAAAAACAATCGATTACAAGAGCTGGTTTAATCGATTATTTCTGTTACAGTTTCTTTTATATATATAGAACCTGCCTTTGACGAAAAAAAAACTTGAATTTTTGAGATCTGAGCATTCCTAAAGTTTTCTAAACATTCACAAAGGGTTTCTTCTAGGTTCTAAAGGTCTTGCTTCCATTGATACTCATATGGGTCACTAGGATTTAGTGAAGCAAGGCAAATCATTTCAAAGTTTGAGGAAAGACTTGTTTTCCATATTGATTTTCATTCAACCTGATACATTCATCATTATGCATATCATCCTTGGATCATCAGGTGAATTCTTTCCTTATTCTTTGATGGTGTAAATCTTCTGTTTGAATCTTTGTGTGTAAGTTCCATTGCAATTGGGTTTTCTTGCAAGTGTAGAGATAGTGTTTCTCTAAGGACAGCTGAGTAGTGTT
>PYAF01002967.1:0-23687 GCA_007407185.1 Glycine tomentella | reverse complement strand
TTGGGTTCCTAAAAGAAAGAGAAATGCTAACCCCTATGGACCCAACCTAGATTGGGTACCTATTCCTTTGAAGTAATTTGTTTCTTTTGTAGGTGTGTCTTAGAGCAAGTTCTTCTCTATGGTATCTTGATAGTGGATGCTCAAGACACATGACTGGTGACATGTCCTTGCTAAAGAATCTAACATTTAAAGATGGGGGGCTTTGTCACATATGGAGATAACAACAAAGGAAAGATCATGGGTGAGGGAAGTATTGGTGATAGCTTGAATACTAAAATCAGCAATGTACTTTATGTGGAAGGCTTGAAGCACAACTTACTTAGCATTAGCCAATTATGTGACAAAGGCTACAAGATTTCCTTCAATCAAGATTGCTGTTTAATTTGTGATGGTAAGAGTGAAGAGGTAATTCACATTGGCAAAAGGAAATGTAATGTTTACTTGCTTTTTATTGATCATGCTTTGTTTCATAAAATCACATGCTTATTGAGTAAGGTAGATGAAACATGGTTGTGGCATAGGAGAGCTAGTCATATTAATATGCATTATATGAATAAGCTTATTAAGAGGGACTTAGTCATTGGCTTGCCAAAACTCAAATTTGAGAAGGACAAATTGTGTGATGCATGTCAAATGGGGAAACAAACAAAAATATATTTTCAAAGCAAAAACATTGTTTCCACCTCTAGACCTCTTGAACTTTTACACATAGATTTGTTTGGTCCTTCAAGAACTCTGAGTTTGGGGGGCAACTACTATCAATGAGAAAAATGAGTCAAGTGCAGAAGTAGAAACATCAACCCCAAGACAATTGCCTAAGGAGTGGAGAACCACAAGAGATCTTTCACTAGATAACATCATTGGTGAAGTATCAAAGGGAGTCTCTACTAGATCCTCACTTAGAAACTTATGTTGTGATATGGCTTTTGTCTCTCAAATTGAACCAAAAGATATCAATCATGCTTTGCTAGATGAACATTGGATGCATGCCATGCATGAAGAGTTAAATCAATTTAAAAGAAATGAAGTTTGGGAACTTGTTCCTAGACCTTCATCCATTAAGCCTATTGGTACAAAATGGGTTTTTAGAAATAAGCTGGATGAAAGTGGAATTATAGTCAGAAATAAAGCTAGATTAGTTGCAAAAGGTTACAACCAAGAGGAAGGTATTGACTATGAGGAAACTTTTGTTCCAGTTGCAAGATTAGAAGCTATCATGCTGCTACTTGCTTATGCATGCATTATGGGTTTTAAACTGTTTCAAATGGATGTGAAAAGTGCATTTTTAAATGGCTACATTGAGGAGGATATTTATGTTGAACAATCTCTAGGATTTGCTGATTTTCAGCATCCTAATCATGTTTTCAAACTTAAGAAAGCCCTTTATGGTCTGAAACAAGCACCAAGATCATGGTATGAAAGGTTGAGTAAGTTTCTACTTGATCAATCTTTTGGAAGGGGCAATGTTGATAAAACCTTGTTCATCAAAAGGCTGAAGAATGATATTTTACTAGTTCAAATCTATGTTGATGATATTATTTTTGGGTCAACTAATCAGAAACTTTGTAAAGAATTTTCTGCAGCTATGCAACAAGAATTTGAGATGTCTATGATGGGGGAGTTGAAATTCTTCTTGGGATTGCAAGTCAAACAGTTGAAGAATGGAACGTTCTTTAATCAATCAAAGTATTGCCTTGAAGTAATCAAGAAGTTTAAATTGGATAAAAGCAAAGATGCTGCAACACCTATGGCAACTTCAACCTATCTTGATTCAGATGAGAAAGGAAAGAAAGTAGATGAATCCAAATATAGAGGGATGATTGGCTCATTACTCTACTTAATAGCTAGCAGACCAGATATCATGCTAAGTGTTTGCTTGTGTGCAAGATACCAAGCAAATCCAAAAGAGTCTCATCTTACAGCTGTAAAGAGGATCATCAAATATCTCAAGGCAACACCCAAAGTTGGGCTTTGGTATCCCAAAGATGCATCTATAAATATTTTTGGTTATTCTGATTCTGATTTTGCAGGATGCAAACTTGATAGGAAAAGCACTAGTAGAACTTGTCATCTACTTGGAAGCTCACTTATTTCTTGGCATTGCAAGAAACAAACTTGTGTAGCTCTATCCACTGCAGAAGCTGAGTATATTTCAGCTGGTAGTTGTTGTGCTCAGAGTATATGGCTCAAGCAACAACTACAACAAGACTATGGAGTAGATCTAAAGGAGATCCCACTGATGTGTGACAACACAAGTGCTATCAACATTTCAAAGAATCCTGTGATGCATTCAAGGACCAAACATATAGAGATTAAACATCATTTTATAAGAGATCATGTGCAGAAAGGTAACATAAAAGTAGAATTTATTGATACACATCATCAACTTGCTGATATTTTTACAAAACCTCTGCCTAAGGATAGATTTTACACTCTTAGAAACATGCTAGGGATCCTTGATGAAAGCAACATTATCTAGCTTGTTTGTTACCTATTCATGTGAAATATTGAAAGCCTCTTGCTATTATCATCATTCAAATGTATGAAAAGCTGTGTTAAATGTTAAAATGCTCTGTTCTATAATATATGTGCTGCTATAATCGATTAAGACTCAGAATAATCGATTATTTTCATTTAAAGTGATATTCTGTATGAAAATCTGGCTAATGTAATCGATTACATCATATTCGTAATCGATTACTATTCATTAATCATATTATATGCCTTCCTGTAATAATCGATTACCAATCGGGTTAATCGATTACATGATTAAAAACTCAACCCAGGAAATTTCAATATTGCTGTAATAATCGATTACCTCACGGGTTAATCGATTAATTTGGTCTTAATTCATGTTAGATTGCCTTCCTTAAGCAAATAATCGACTTTATAAGCCATGTAATCGATTACTGATCATCTTCAACATCTGGCAATCAAAATATAATTGATTACAACACAGATTAATCGATTACACTGCTTAATTTTTGATCATTTGGTGCACTGGAAGAATCGATTACTTAGGAATTTAATTGATTATTAGAGCTGTTATGTGGTTCTGACAGTTTTTCTGGATATTTGTAACGTCTAAACCATCATTAACCTTCATTAACTGCCTATAACAGCTATGTTTTTGAAAATTCTGAACGTTGGAAGCCTAATCTTTGCCTATAAATAGCTGTTTAGTGATTCAATTCCTTCTTGCACCTAATTAAATCTTTCTTACATCCTCTAGTGTCTTTTTCTGTACTTCTATCTGTCATACTCAAAATGTCTGCACCCAAACATGTGAGAACTGGGAAAAGGAAGGTAGGAGAGTCATCCAACCCTCAACCCCAACCTCCTCCTGATAGATTAAGCCTTTGGTTTACAAAAGAATCTGACAAAATGCGGTACCTTCAATACAATGCCACAAAACCTATATGCTCACCCAAATACATTAACCTAGAGTGGTTCATCAATGAAGGTTTTGTTTTCCCTGCTTTGTTAGAAACCCTGGGTCTAAAAAAGTTCATGGAGATGAAGGGTACTTATTACCCTGATCTAGTTAGAGTCTTCTACACCTGTGGAAAAGGCTCTATGCAAGGGTACTTAAATCCACTATTAAGGGGGTAGAGATGGTTATCACCCCAGATATTTGGGAGTCTGTTGCTGGAGTTGTCAATGAAGGGGAAAGGAAATTTGATGAGACTCCTGGTGGCTACAACAAAATAGGAACCTATAGGGAGTGCCTCACTGACCCAAACTACCCTATTAGGCATAGATTGAGTACTGGTCCTATGGCACTAGAAAACAGACTTTTCCACTACTTGATTACCTACATCTTAACCCCTAGGGCGACCAATCATGCCCAGGCTACTGATGAGGACCTGCAACTCATGTATGGCCTCACAAATTCTATTCCCATGAACTGGGTTCTCATTTTTCAGGAAATAATGATGAAGTCTAAAAGGCTAGTTAATTTTCCCTTTCCTTATCCTGTTCTTGTATTTAGATTCATAGATCATTTTGGCATTGATGTGTCAAATGAAGTGGTGGACAACACCAACTCATCCAACAGCCTCATTCAAGAAAAACATCTTTCAAAACTTGGACTGCACAAGACTGATGATGGCTGGGTCATGGGTGGACAACCTCCTCAGATGCCTCAGCAACAGGAGCATGCTGCTGACAGTGAAGAATCTGGTGATTCTGCACATGTGGGAGCAACTTCTCAACAACCCACTCATTTGCAGTTTGAGTCACTAATGCTGGCTAAAATGGATGGCTTACTGAAGATGCATCATGACTTCAAGGCTGAAGTCTTAGGATCTTTTAGGGAATTAAATGATAGATTAGATGATATAGAAGCCACACTCAAGATGGATAATGAATCTGAAGAATTTTAGGCTTTTGTATTTTATGCTTTCATGTATTTTCTTTTGTATTTCAATGATTAAGCCCTATTATGTACTCCTCATTTCAAAATTAACGCAATCTTATGCTTCAGTTTGTGTTTATATCCGCTATGTCTTGCATTTTTGCCTTTAAAAAGCCAAATAGGGGGAGAATAATTGAAAATCACCATGCTCTGCATAATACTCTGTTTGCCCCTGTTTTTTGTGCCATTTTTGAACTGAAATTTTAGTTGCTTTATTTGGAAAAGTTAGGGGGAGTTCTGTGCTTAAATTGATTGAAATGAACACATATATGTTATGAATGAATGCTGACTTAAAATCAGATGCTTTTAACACTTGTTCTTGCAAAGGGATTTTAAATTTTTCAGGTGTTAAGCATATGCAATAAAATGGTATGAAGCTTCTCCATTTAATCACAAGATCCATTGGTTTTTCAATTTCAAATTTGGCATGTTTAAAGCCAAAAAGGGGGAGATTGTTGATTTGAGGGGGAGCTCTTGAAGATTGAAGCTTTGTAAAGACTTGGAAAGGTTTTGACTTTCAACATGCTTGAAGGCTTGAAGATAAAGATTATGATTAAATGTAAAAGGAAAGGAAGCTTTCTGATGATCCAAGTTCTTACATGCATTTCATTAATAATCATTCATGCATTATATCATAAAAGCTTTAAGCAATTGGTTTGGAACTTTAAAATAAGTCAAGTATTTTGAAAAAAAGTTCTAAACTGGTTTAATCAATTACTAGACTTAGATAATCGGTTATATTGTTCTTTACACTTTCTGGAAATGATTAAGAACAAATTAATCGATTACATCATCGTTTTAATCGATTATTTCACTGTTGCATATATACAATTTTGAATGAGTGACTGGTTTAATCGATTACCATTGAACTGTAATCGATTATTTACCTATTTTGAAATTAAGATCACTCTGCCTTAATCGATTACCACTTCTTGTAATCGATTACTTAGTTCATTTCATGGTTTATACATTTTCTGCTTTAATCGATTACCATATATTGTAATCGATTACATTTTACAAACATGGTTTTTACAAAGTCTGACTTAATCGATTATACATCGGGATAATCGATTAAATGACCCGTTTCTGTAACCCAGAACCTATCTTGAACATTTTAATCGATTACGGGAGCGTATGTAATCGATTACAAGTCAAAAACAATCGATTACAGGAGCTGGTTTAATCGATTATTTCTGTTACAGTTTCTTTTATATATATAGAACCTGCCTTTGACGAAAAAAAACTTGAATTTTTGAGATCTGAGCATTCCTAAAGTTTTCTAAACATTCACAAAGGGTTTCTTCTGGGTTCTAAAGGTCTTACTTCCATTGATACTCATATGGGTCACTAGGATTTAGTGAAGCAAGGCAAATCATTTCAAAGTTTGAGGAAAGGCTTGTTTTCCATATTGATTTTCATTCAACTTGATACATTCATCATTATGCATATCATCCTTGGATCATCAGGTGAATTCTTTCCTTATTCTTTGATGGCATAAATTTTCTGTTTGAATCTTTGTGTGTAAGTTCCATTGCAATTGGGTTTTCTTGCAAGTGTAGAGATAGTGTTTTTCTAGGGACAGCTGAGTAGTGTTCTCAGTGTGGGTTTTGGTCTCTAAGGGTCTAATAAGGTTTTAGTCTTCTGAACTTTATCTAAGGTTGATAAAGAGAGGCTTGTAAATTTGCTTGTAAGAATTTTCTTTAAATAGTGGAACTCTACTCTAGTGTTGAGTATAAGAAACTGGATGTAGCCTCATAGGGTTTGAGGTGAACCAGTATAAATCTTGTGTTCTTTTATCTACTGCATATTCGTTAATTCCTGTTGTGAATTCTGTAGTATAATTTGTTTCTTGGGGTATTACAAGTCTTGGATTGATTTTGAATAAAGAGTCTTGATTGCTTTGTGTTAAAGATCCAAAGGGCAATACAACTCTGATTTTTGTTTGATCAAGAAATTTTTAAATTTACCAAAGCTAACCAATTCACCCCCCTCTTGGTTAAGTGTGAAGTGTTCCCTTATTTTACAACTGCAGGCTACTTCCATTTCTATATACCAACATAAAGGCATACTCAAGTTATAGTAAATTACTCAAAACATAAAGGAAGAATAATTTGGAAAAGGCACATTTCATATACGTACCTATGCTTACACAAATACAAATATCATAATTTAATAAATATTGACATTACTTTGTAGCCTACTAGCCTTATCATATGATGTAATCAAAATATCAAGTTATCAACCTTCCACGTACTGAGCATGCACATCATATAATATTAAGGCTGAAAACAACATAATGTTCAAATTTCTCTAACTGATATTTTTAACAAAACTAACAAATATAATTAACATTTACAGGTTAAAAAAAAAAGAAGTTCAATGATGCAGAAGGACTCTTACTATTGGTTTTGTGCTTGGGACTTGGGGCTACATGGCTAGGGAGTATGCCAACCATGGTACACTCATAGATAAATATGATGTTTACTCATTTGGTGTGGTTCTACTAGAGATTGTGTCTGGAAGGAATTATGTAAGCTGAAATTAAGGTTAGTGTTTTGAGTCAAAAGAGTCACATTAAGCCTTTTCAATATTTTTAAGGAATAATAAAGAGAAAAGTACATTAGGAGTATACCTTTTATACAAATATCACTGCTTCTAAATGTTGTCAACTAGAATAATGATAATGCATAAGCACTATAATGTCTGATACTAACATAATGAATGATATATAACTATGCTATTGCTTTTAATTCATTGTACTTGATTCTATTTTGTATAATTCCTTTCATTAATATTGAAAAATAAATTTAGTAAAGGAACAGTACAAACATAATGAATGATATATAACTATGTTATTGCTTTTAATTCGTTGTACTTGTCTTTGTCTTAGGAATTATTATGTGTGTTGTTCAGCTTCTGAGACTTCCCACGAACAATAAATTCTATCTTTGTTTCCAAATTCTTGAGATTGTTGTTATTATTGTTACATGGGATTTATGTTGCAAGAAGGATTGAGTTGGAGTTGTTGACTTAATTGGAAGATGATTTATTTTTCTTCTTCTTCAAATTAAGGAAGTGTCACATCAATGGTCCTTGGTGAACAAGCAGAAGCCCATTTGGAAGAAGAAGCCTGAGGAGATTGAAAATAATATGAATACCCACAATAACAAAAAGGGGAGGTGAATTGGTTTAAACTTGGTCTTTTAAAATTATTTATAAAATCAGAGTTAAAGGATCTAATCACTTTTAAACCAATAATGCTTTTAATCAATCAAGTTACTTAACACAAGAAACCAATAGCTCAAAATAGAACTTGTTGAGTAATGATAATACCACCAAGAACAAATGAATAAGATTACTTGAAGAGATAGAGATAAGAAAATCAACACAAGCAATTTATACTGGTTCATTTCTCAAGAGAAGCTACATCCAGTTTCTTCTAATCACCACTACATTAGAGTTCTATTATTATAAAATTCTATTCTTACAAGCTTTAAAATAATCTCTCTTTATCAACCCTAGATAAAGAATAGAAATATAAAACCCTATTAGACTCCTAAAGATAAAGAACAAGAGAACACTACTCTAGAACAAGCCTCAAAGAACCCTTTACAATAGCATCAAATAACAAAAATTACAAAAATGAAATTACATTCAAAGATTAAGGAGAGAAACAACCTGATGATCCAATGAATATGAATGCATATGAGTTACCAATCAAGGTTGAATGCAGAAACAGATTTTTAAAACATGCTCTCCATTATTCTTTTTAAAACTCTTGCCCAAGAAATCATTCAATACCCATGAAGATTAAAGAGTGGGACAAGAAGTAAGTAAACCCAAAAAATCACTTTAGAACTTTTTGAAGGCTTGTGTGTATTCAAATATTTCGAAGTATTCAAGTTAAGTTTCAAGCCAAGCCTTCCTTGTATTCAGAGTTTTATAACAACCTGTAATCGATTACACGCGCCCAATAATTGATTAAAACGAGTCATGTAATCGATTAAATTACCACTTAATCGATTAAAGTGTTCAAGGCTGAATTTTGGGTTTCACAACGAACAAGATAATCGATTAAACCGAGCTTTAATCGATTAAAGCAGTAAAATTTTATATCTAAGCTTCTAGTGTAATCGATTACAGTATTTGGTAATCGATTAAGGCAATGAAGCAAGCTTTTCTCAAATAGCCTATGTAATCAATTACAATGTTTGGTAATCGATTAAATTAGTGAAAACATGTTTTACAAGATAGCTTGTGTAATCGATTACAGTAAATGGTAATCGATCAAAGCAGCAATGTATTACTTTTGATTTACACTATGTAATCGATTACAAATTGTTGGTAATCGATTAATATATTCATTAAAGCTTTTCCAGTTTTAAACACGAACCAAATAATCGATTAATGTGTGATGTAATCGATTAAATTGTTCATCAAAGCTTTTCCAGTTTTAAACATTAACTAAATAATCGATTAATCTTCTGGGTAATCAATCAAAATAGTGAAATTACATTTTTCCAAAAACATTACCCATTTAGTTCTTTTTTGAAATAGCTTTGTTTCTTTGATTAAAACACTTAAGCATGTAAATGATTATATGCATGCAAATGCAAGGATCAACAGATTTGCTTCTCATACACTTCAATTTGGATTTCAATCTTCAAGGCATGTGAAAAGCTCAAAACATACTTCTAAGTCAGAAGCTTCATTCTTCTTGTTGCTCCCCCTTTATCGAACAAAGATCATAAAGGATGAATATTATGCTTTCTAATAGAGTATCACTAATGACTGGGTTGGATTTCTGAACTTATGTTGTCTAAGTTAGCAATTTTGTTGCTCTTCTTTGTGTTGTGACATTTGATTTTGAGGTTCATTGGGATGAATCTATTTTCTGAGTTGTGCTTTGATTCCTTGTGTTGAAGTGTGATGTTTGATTCAACTTATGTGTTAATTGATCTGAATGATCTAATATAAAACCATGGTTTGTTATTTATTTTAGTGCCATGGTATTTGACATAATTTCGTGTTGAACGACATTTTACAATTTAAGCTCTCATTCCAAATTTTAATGTACTAACAATTTGGTTTGTTATTTATTTTATAGAATAAAAAATCTTCAATGTGGTGTGTAAAAAAGAGGGTTCCATTCGCCTTTGTTATTTATTTTAGTGTAAATTCAGTTAAGTCAATTGATTATAAAATCTTCGTGAAAAAAAAAAACATGAGAAACAAATACGATTTTGGTTAAAAATCGTCTTTGTAGGTGTGTAAAAAAAATGATAAACAAAGACGATTTTGGCCCAAAACCATCTTCGTATGTAAGTAAAAAAAAAAAAAAGACACAAGAAACAAATATGGTTTTTAGCTGAAACCGTCTTTGTATCCAAACATACAAAGACGGTTTTGGCTAAAAACCGTCTTCGTATGTATGTCAAAAGAAAAAGACACGAGAAACAAAGACGGTTTTGAGACTAAATCATCTTTGTATATATGGATACAAAGACGATTTTGGCCAAAAACTGTCTTCGTATGTATGTAAAAAAAAAAAAAGACACGAGACACAAAGACGGTTTTGAGGCAAAATCGTCTTCGTATCTGTTCTTACCAAAATCTGGAAATTCCACGTGTTGGCTAGAGTGGCCTAAGTGGACTCCAAATTCTATGTCGCCGGAAAGTGAGTAGGCTTTGCTTAGAGGAGGGACCTGCAAAACAAAGGAAAAATACTCCGACGCTCAAGTAAGTGCATCAATTGTTAAAGTATAACTGAGTGTGAGAACTCAGCTTAAGATATTGAGAAAGAATAACTTGAAAAATGCATTCAAGTATAGAGTACTGAAGAGTACTGTATTTCAGATTATTTAGAGAGAACTTGTAAGGCTGTATTTATAGCATGGAGTATGGGCCTTGGGCCGTTGCTTATTAATAATTTGTTGATAAGATAATAACAAATAATAGCATGCAATTATCTAATTCGAATAGGAGATAATGTGTACCTTATTGATATATTGTTACTTGTAGATAAGTAACAATTAGTAGATAACTTGTTGGGATATTATATGATAAGGTGGTTGCACTTATTTGAATATCCTGGCATATTTGATATGCTATTAATGAGGAGATAATATTGTTGGTGTCCGTGCTCCTGTAGAAGGTCGATGTCCGTGCTCCTGTAGCGATGTTGGTATGGAACCCGAACATGTGTGTCCGGGTTGATACTTGGAGGCTGAATTGGCACTATTTAATGTAGCAGTGCTGACATGGAGGGTGTCCACATGTACGGTGACATTTATGAGATGGTCGCGTGTCATTTTACTATTTTAGACTATACATAAGCCCCCAGCCTCTAAGCCAATTTCATAGGGGAAAGAGGGAGAAAGAGCATAGAAGCAGGATGTCCAGTGTCATAGTAATATAATAAGTATTGTCTACCCCCGAGTGTGGACATGGAGTGTCGAGGTTGACAGCTTCATAGGTCGACCAAAACTTTTAAATTTGGTTTGGATTTATGAACCTGAATCTGGACACGGTTGTCCAAGTTGTGAATGTTGCAATTCCAAATGTAGACTTTTTGACTTCTCTGGATAAGTCTGACCCTGACAGGTAAGTGAGGTGTTGATGATGATGAATTTCTGCTAAATTGTGATCGTTTAATGTGAATTTTAAAAACGGGATTTGTGCCCTCATTAATACTGGCAGTCGTGTATCGCCCACACACCTTACCCATGCACACGTGTCACTTGAAGAGTGGCTATGTTTTTGGAGATCGTGCAGTAATGGGTGAGATCGTGCGGTAGTGGGAACGTGGTCAATCACAACGCGGGCTTCTAGGGGACATTTCGGAATCCCGCCAATAACCGTCGAGCCTCATTCTCCTTTAAGTAGATGGGATTCTGCCATTTCTTCTTCACCTATGTCCTTGCTCTTCTGAACCTTTTTCTTCAATCTTCTTCTCGAATTTAAGCTTTTCTGCTGAAAAATGTCTGAGTCACCCATTTCTGATTCCACTTTGGGTATGGGGGTAGTGACTCTGGAGGCTCTGTTGAGCAGCGCATAATGCGCGATGTAATTTGCATCGATGACTCCTCTAAGGAGGACACTCATGGAGGAGCTTCGGAGGGGTCCTTCTCTTCAAGGAGGAGGACCCGTTCTCGCTAGGCTAGCGAAGGGAATTCCCGTCCTGTTCGGTAAGGGCAGGCTTCCACTACCCCTAGGGTTAGCAAGCCTCTACCGCTTACCATTCTACCCCCTGCTTCGGCCTCTAAAAGGGTAGGACCTACCAATGTGAGGAGTGTTGGGACTTCTGCTCATAGGCATTGTAGTCGTAGTGCGGGATCGCCAACTCCTGCTTTTGTGGTGGCTGGTTTCGAGTGGGTGAGGTAAGACATTTTGAAATATAAATCTCGTCTTACCACTCCTGCCAGCGTCAATGCCATGTGCCAACAAATTCGTCTGACAACCCCTGAGGATTCCCGCAAGCTGATTGTCGAGGCTTACGGGGAAGACGAATTTCCCTTTATGACGGCGGCACCGAGAGCTCCACCGTTCTTTTTTATGTACCGCTATTTTTTTGAGGTTCTAGGACTTCTGCTTCCCTTTTCCTCTTTCCAGTGTGCTTTGTTAGATTTTCTGAATGTTGCTCCTTCCCAACTCCACCCCAATAGCTGGGCAGTGTTGTTGGCTTTTGAAGTCTTATGTTCTCACTTAAACATTCGCCCGAGTGTTCAAGTTTTCCTGTTTTATTTCCAGACTATATTGTCTGGAAAAGTTGGCTAGGTCTCTTTACACAGTGTTTCCAAGAAACTGTTTGAGGTAGACCCTACTGTTTTTCATCGCTTTAAAGATCATTTCTTTAAAATTCGTGAAAGTGGCGAGGTAGCAGATGGTGTGCCTTTGATGCATAACCAAAGTGGGGATGCTCGTTTCCCCTTTTATTGGCAATCTGACCCTACCAGGTTTCGGTCATTTGATGAGGATCTTTTGACCCTGGTGGAGAGGTCGGACAATGCAATCCTGGAACTATTGCCAAGTTCTCTGCAAGCTCGTGCCATTTTGTCTCTTTCTTCATCTGATGACCTTGTCGCCGCAATGGATGGTAATTTTCTTTATTCCCTCTTTGTTTTCTGATGCATAAACCCTGACACTTGCATATTTTTGTTTTTTTTGTAGATATTATGGGTGACTTCCAGTGGAGGCCACTAGTGAAGAATATGGGTGGCAATGTTGTGCCAAACCCCACTCATCCCCCAACTGAAGAAGAGGGTCGACCTGTTGTCTGGGTTGATCCAACTGAAGTTGTTGCTACTTCCTCAGCCCCTCTCCTTCTGAGTTGCCAAAGAGGATAAAATATGAGGGTGCTGGGACATCTAGGGGTAAGAAGCCGCAGGCAGCATGTGCTCCTCGTAGTTTGCGTGCCATGAGGGAGGCTGTCGGACTTCTACCTACATCTCCTCCTCCTATCCGGGCTCCTGCACCTGTCCGAGATCAAGTACCTGTTCAGGCTCCTGCACTTGTTCGGGCTCCTACATCTGTCTGGGCTCCAGTACCTGTCTGGGCTCCTGCGCCTGTCCGGGCTCCAGTACCTGTCCGGGCTCCGACGCTTGTTGCTCTCACTGCTTCTCCTACTGCTTCTTATGTTGTTGTTGTTCTGACTCCACCCACCTCTCAACCAGCTTCTTCTTCTCCTTCTTCGCCTCCTTTGTCTGCAATACCACCACCTGTTGCTCGCTCTGCCACTCCCTTAGAGTTTTTAAGTGCTCCAAGGGAGGTTGACTCTTTGTGGAGTGTCTGGAACAGGCTTGATCGAGGACTACCGACCCCCTTCAACAAGAACTTGATTAGGTAGGTAGGTACCCATCGTTCACTTGATGCTGCTGAGCTTTTTCTACATAAGGGCCTTGCCATCATCCAAGAACATCGACACATGCATCAAGAGGCTATGAGCAAGGCTGCTTCCTTGGAATAGGAACACAACAAACTGAAGGGCATTGTCCGTGGTGCCTTGTAGTTGGAGCGTAATAGGTTGAACACGCTGGTTGATATGGTTAAATGTAACCATCAACTATTTGCCAAGACCAGTGAAGCTTTGTCCACGCACGACTTGATAGTGATGAGCTGATTGTTCATGGCGTGGCCGCCATTGCTAAGGTCGTCGATGAAAAGAATGATCTGGTGAAGAGGGTAGCTGAGTTGAAGGTGAAATTGAAGGATGCCAAAGGTGAGCTTGCTGCCGAGAAGGAAAAGCTGAGGGGAACTCAAGTTGAGCTTGCTGCTGAAATGATTGTCAGCAAAGAGCTTGATGAGGAGTTGAAGATATTCAAGCGGGAAGTAGCGGAGCAACATGAGAAAGGCTTCTTCAAGGAAGTGCGCCAAACTGGTTTCTTTGCGAAAGACCTTGACTTGGGTCAGTTTGATCCTTACAAGGATGTAAAGGATGGTGCCTTGGTTGATGAGGAGGAGCTTGGTTCTACTGAGGAGACAGCTAGTGATACAACCGATGTTTAGGCTGCTTTTATGTTCTTGCTTTGTCTTTGCTTTTTAGCCGTGAAGGCATTGTAAAGCTTTTAACAAATTAATGAAACTGCTTATTTTACTTTGACTCTTCTGTGTTTTCTTTTGTCTGTATGATATCTTCTGATTGTTTTTAATTGCATTGATAATCCGCAATCCACTTGACTTATGTTGTTTGTAAATATTGAAGCCTTGTGGTTGAAAATATCCCAATTTATTTGTTGAGACTTGAGAGCCAATGAGTTGTCAAGAGTATCACTTGGGTTTGTGGTGTCAAGCATGATTCTCGAACTGTTGTCGGATTCCTACATTCGCAAATGACCAAGTTTTGTAGTCTTGCTTGTCGAGGTTCCCGCTTCCAATATGTGCTAAGAGTGTATCTTAGACTTTGGAAATATCGAGGGTTGACCATGGATTTCAAGATTGTTTCTTGAATTTGCCTTGTCGAGGGTGGACTTTTTGTCGAGGTTTCCACCATATGCACCAAGTGTTGCTGGTATGTCGAGGGTGGTCCTTAGACAATTATTCCTACAAAATAGAATTGTCCTATGGTACTGCATGTCGAGGTTCCATAGAAGTTAGAGTACCCAGAATATTTTCCAAGTTTATCATGCCAAGATGAACTTGGACATTTATATGTCAAAGATGTTTCTTTGTGGCCCATATTCCTGCATCAATAGAATTTGTGAGCGCTGAAATCATCATAGTAAAGCTTTTAGTACCTTGTGTTTCCTTAGTAGATAAGTTGATGAAAACGAGTTTGACCGTAGCTTGATCTCAAGTTTTGAGAGTAATGGGTTATCAAGAATTGTTGATAACTATGCAGGTCAATGTCGAGATCTGTTGACAATTACGGTTCTCCATGTCAGGATTCCATAGTTGTATTGATACCTAGAGAATTTCCTTGGATTTTAGGAGACTTAGGGTGGACCCTGGTCTTTGTGTGCCAAGTATGTATCTTGGTCTTTCTGTTCCTGAGAACTTTTATTCCTGCAACGACATAGTATGATAGAAATGCCATATGCTAAGGGTAGACATAGTTGTACCTCATGTTTTGTCGGTGTTGGTACCATTGGAATTCTCCATGCTGGATTTTGCAGAGATTTACCTAGATGTGGTCTTGGTTGGTTGTTCGAAGAGCTGATTGTGGGTTCTCTGTGTCATTGTAGATGTACCAGTGACGCGTCCGTCTTGGGTTATAAGAGGTCAACCAAAGCTTTAGGGTTTATGAACCTTGATGGTGTATCTTAGCTTGGGTTTATGAACCTGTGAAGTCTTCCAAGACTTTTGTAAAGTACTGAGAGCCTGTCTTGGGTTTCTGAGGTCGACCAAGACTTGGGATTATGAGCCTTTTCGGCCTACCAAAGTTTGGAGTCTATGAACCTTTGGAAGTGAAGGTCGACCAAGGCTTGGGCTTGTGGACTTTGATGGTCTGCCAGAGCTTGGGATTATGAGCCTTTTGGTCTTCCAAGACTTTTATAGAGTACCAAGAACCTGTCTTGGGTTTCCGAGGTCGACCAAGACTTGGAATTATGAGCCTTTTCGGCCTACCAGAGTTTGGAGTTTATGAACCTTTGAAATTTCCCAAGACTTTTGTAGAGTACTAGATCTTGTCTTGGGTTTCTGAGGTCGACCAAGACTTGGGATTATGAGCCTTTTCGGCCTACCAGAGTTTAGAGTTTATGAACCTTCGAAATTTCCCAAGACTTTTGTAGAGTACTAGGACGCGTCCACCCTGGATTTTTATTGAAATTGTCAAGGGTGTATCCAAGCAAGTACCCGGACATGATCCTGGGTTTTTGTTGAAGCTGGACTTGAGAGAATGATCTGGCTTTTGTTCCTGAAATTAGTCACAATCTTTCACTTTGATGTAAGTTATAGGATAAAGGATATATGTTTTATTAATGTAGCTTTTAATGTACATATTCCTTCCTTTATTCATCGGTGGGACCAAGGACAAATCATCCAATAACAAGTGGCAGACAACTCTACAGGAGAAAATGATAACTAATTCATCACTGGAAAACAATATCAATTCCATTTTTTTTTTGAAAAAAAAAATCGTGTAAACTGATTAACAGCAAAAAGTTCCCAATAATCAATTCCTTGGCTAAATATCACCCAATAATTTAGATGAGGAGACAAAATAAATTCATGTTTTTGTCATTAGACTTGTTCCATATTTCACAAAACAACTGAAATAACATAGAAGAATAGTATCTGAATATTGCACTATTTCTTTAGACTTGAAAGAGAGAAATTTATAAATGAGCTCATACACATGACAAATAAGTGCTAGAGGCTTCACAGAATAGAAAGCTTATAATTATTTAATACTAATAGGACAGCAGTGTCATTAATTGATATTATCCTATTTCTAAGCCTTGTATGGCTTGACAACAATCTTCTTCATTTGACCTGTTAAAATCAAGTATAGCAATTCTTGGATTAATTAAGTGTCAATTCCGTGTATATAAAAAAAAAATTAAGGTCAGTCTTATATTTGATCTATTCAACGAATCCCACGTAGTGGGATAAGCTTTGGTTGTTGTTATTTTAAGCTCAAAAAGAAACATGAGTAAGGGCATTGCCCTGCTACTCTAAGCAATAGAACCAAAAAATAAGGATGGTAAGAATTAAAAAATTAGATTATCAACAATAGATGTGTGAATTCCTCAATTTCCTTGATCTGAAGCTGCTCTAATTGCATTAATGTTAGCAATCCCATTAATCCATGAACAAATTGATTGTAGCAACAAAGAGATCTTCATTCGATTCTGATTGCTCCAGCTGTATATAGTTCAGAGAATGCCTTAAATCCATAATCTAAACCAATTAAAAAAATTACTTAAATCAAGTTTAAAACCTAAAAGAACAATAAATTTGAAAAAACTGAAAATAACACCCCTAACCTCATTATCTGCAACGAAGCATGTGATTCCATATGAAAATCAGGTATTAACAAGTATATTTATTCACTGTAACGAAGGTAAAATAAGTAACAAACAATGATATTTAGGACCCATATATAGTAATTGAACCATGGTTGAATGTACTCTTTTTTTTATAGTAATATTTGTCATAATTACATAATTGTAATATTTCAATTAACTTTTTTTTACAAATTAGAACATTATTCTATTAATTTTAAGATTAATGTAATAAGTAAATGAAAAAAAATAATTGTCAATATTCACTACAATATTATTAAAAATCTATTTTAATAATTAAAATATATTTTATTCAATATATTATAAATATATAGTATCCTCTTTGCATTTAAAATTGCTTTGACAATGGTTCCCAAATCACGTAAAGAAGTAATAGTGTATAGGCCTATTAAGTAAGAGTTCACATATAAGCTTGAGTAGAAAGTTTGTTAAAAATAATGGTTGTTTTATCCCCACTTCTTATTTATGTCTTTCCAACATTAAAATAGAATATAGATAATAAAAAATAGAATATATTTTATCTAGCATCTTCTGTAGGATTAATGGCTTCACAACATAAACCAAGAATGCTTCTTTGGATAAGGATGACTTCAAAAAGATTTTTTATTTTTCATTATTAAGGAAAAAGAGGATAATTCACCAATTAAGCATGTGCAAGATTCAAAGATCAAATATTATATGATAGATATATAAAAATAAATAAACAACCCACTTGATCAATTTTCAAAGGATCCCTTTCAATAAGCCTAGCATCTGCAGGAATAATATCTCTAAATTTGATGTTGATTATGTCACCGGGAATCAGGATCGCGACATCTTGCTCATTCCACCTACCATTTCCAAGAACCTTCACAAACACACTCATGAGAAATTAAGCTATAAAGGGAAAAAGAAAGAAAAGATTACTTACAGTGCAAATTGCAACAACAAGAATAAGGAATCCACACAGTACTGAGATAAAACAAAAAAGAAAGATACTAAGTTTGATACCTTTGCTTTTGGAGCAAGCCGAGCCATGAGAGCTGCTACGGCATTACCAGCTTTGTTCTCCTCAATCAAACTGATAGTTGAATTGATGAGAATCAAGGTAATGAAACCCACAAAGTCCAGCTAATCAGAAGCTTCCCCTGCACAAATTTATAAGAAACAAGTTCACATAATCAACCAACAAACTCATACCTTCATTGCCAATATAAACTTTCAAGAACATAGTGTACTCACTCCTCCATTTGCATGCACAATAGACATTATAGCAGCAGCCTCCATAAGCCATGACAGAGGATTCACATAAATCCCAAGAACTTCAAAAATTTTCTCTCTTGCACAACACCCCAGAAGATTGTTAACACATCATAAAAATTCAATTTTTTTCAAGTGGGATTTAATCAATGAGTAAAAAAAATCCCCCATTCAATACAAAGAAAAAATCTGGTATTTATGAATCGTCTTAGAAAACCTTTATTAAAAAAAAAAAACTATTTAAGATGTCAAAATGAGATCTAATATTTAAGATGTGGACATTCTAAGACGGTTATCTAGGACAATCATCTTAGAAAACCTTTATTAAAAAAAAAAAATCATGTTCTAAGACCGTTGTTTGGGAAAATCACTACTACATAGACAACTTTTAAAGATGGTTATTTAACCCTCCAAAGACGGTTCCCAGCCCGTCTTTATCGAGCGACGTCGAAAGTGGGACATTTGAAGATGGTTGTGAGACCGTCTTAGATTCTATTTTTATTTTTTTTTTCTTTTTTAAGTACTTTCTAAGACGGTTATGTGATGCAACCATCTTAGAATGGTGACATTCTAAGACGGTTGTAGTACATAACCGTCTTAGATTCTTTTTTTTTAATTACTTTCTAAGACGGTTATGTGCTGTAACCGTCTTAGTAGGTATCCATTCTAAGACAGTTTTGTTTAACAACCGTCTTTATTTGTTTTTTTTTTTATCCTTCAAAGACGGTTTATGCGTAGAAACCGTCTTAGAATTTTGGATTTAAGACGGTTTTTTGTTATAAACGTCTTAGATTGAATGATTTATTTCGTTCTTATTTTTTTATTTTTTAATTCTTAAAATGCTTTATTTTACGCTTTAACATTTGAAAATTGTATTACAATCTCGTTTTCCTAAATATGTTATTTTGTTCAAAATTAAAAAATCATTATTAGTAGTTGAAACACACAAAATGAACAAATATTTAATATATATAGCACATGAAATCCGCATGTTCAGAATTTATATTAGAGGTAAAATATAGAAGTATTTCATGACACACATCAAGTAGCAAATCATAGCAATATAATATGATTCTAAATTTAACATACCAATATAGAAGTATTTTATAAGTTACTTCAACTTTAGCCACATGTGTCAAACCAGCAATCTCGCTGTCTCAAGTCAGTCCAAGTAAAAGATCTAATACCAGCCCATAATACGGAACAACAAAGGAAGCAAACTGCAGGCCAGCCACGTATAAGACCATATGAATTTGTATGGCTCATATCCTTGTATGAAAAAAATTTGGTGTTCTCTACAGTGACATAATCAGCAATATTATGGTCTAGAACCAGTTGCACAAGCCTGCAACATCATTTAATTAATTTGGTAGAGAAATAACTAAGTGCATTCACAGAGTTATTACAAAATAAACTTATACCTGTTAAGCATTGTTAAATCAATCTTGTCAAAGAAATTCTCAAACTTAGTTTGCAGCATCACAACACACTAACCCTCCCTGGTGTCCCATATGCATCTGTAATTTCCTCAAGAGGCTCTACATGATAAACTGGAATCAATTAGCTATATAAATCCATAAACTCTATCCCAACCTGTCAAAATAAAAGAAAACAAAATTGTATTTGTCCTGTGGTAGGAATGGACATCGTAAAGCTAACTAGATTAATTATATTTTTACATGCTTCTTTGAATGCATGCTGGGTGCGCAAGTGCCGCTTGATTCACGATAATGCCTCATGTGGATTGTCATAAGCTTGCTCAATCAGCCCCAACTCTTCTCTTTACAGTTGATTTAACCTCATTGCAACACTATAGGATTCTTTCAACCTCTCAAGTGCAAGGATGAGCAGCTTCGTATCATGTTTATATGATAAAGGTGGAAAGGGAATAGGGGAGAACTTCCTAGATACCAAGTAATGTACACTTGTTGTATAGATAGCCACAACTTCTTCAGGAGTAACAAATGGACCATCTTTCAAATAATTATGTTGACGTTCCTGCAACATGCATCAATGATAAGGAAGTCACTTCAATTATCATGAATTCTATAGAACTAATCTAGACAACAATTCTTTCAAAATAGTGAGGCAGCAAAACATTTATGGGGCTAATAGAGAACACAAAACACACCTACAGTGAATGCAACCAGCAACCAATATTACCATGAACAATAAGCAATCTCAGCTTCCTGGAATAGATATGGACAACAAAAGATCAGCAATTTAATTTCAAAGACAAAGTATTTTACTAATTTGGTTCATGCAAATAATGATAACATAGAACAAGCAGTTCAATAAATAAGGAAAACAAATCAAAACAAACAAACATGACAAGCCCATAGAGAGATTAACATCACTACACATCAATGATTTCTAAAGGGCAACATTTTGAATTTTGGCCAAGTAAAGAACAAGGAAATTAACTTCACCTCATTATCAGCAAGACCATAGAGAGATAAAACAGCTTGATGTTGGAGGGTAGCCTCCTCTGAGTCAAGCATTGTGAGCAAAGGCTGTATACCTCTGTTATGAGCAATAATAACTTGATTATGTGATTCCTAATATATGCAAAAGAATGAAGGAAAAATGATGAGAGCAAAAACCAACATATATAAAATTACCAAAACGAGAGCATATTTTTTAAGAAAGGAAATCCCAAATTCAACAAAAAATACTTAGGGTAGATTGTAATGTTAGAAAAATTCTTAAGGAGGCAATGCCTACCATGGAATCCCCCAATGAACATTAACCATATGTAAGATTGTCTGGCTATATTAGGTCTGTTTATTTAACCTTAATTCTTAAAGAAACAGTTTTAAAGGCACTTTTATTAAAAACACTTTTCCCAAGTTTAAACATTAAGCAAACTGTCCTATGATAAGCACACATGTATAAGGATGGCAAAAAAGATGAGATTATTTGAGAATCCTAGATGAAGTTCATCAGTTACTGCAAAGATAATTAAGAGAATCAATTTGAATACTTTAATTTCATATTCCTTAGAAGCATACTATAATGACCCTGAGTCCTGGCGCGTATGGCGCAAGTTTCTGCACGGATAGCCAGGGTTTTCTGTAGAATTTTCTCCAGAAGATAGTTTCAGAGATGTGGCGTGATCAGCGCCATGCTCCCTGGAAGATGGCGCGAGTGGCGCCAGACAACCCAAAGGACCTATCCATTCTTGATGGTTGGCGTCGTTGGCGCGAGGATGGCGCGATTGGCGCCAGAGTTCCTGGAGGTTGGCGCGAGTGGCACCATGGTGGCGCGGGTGGCGCCACTGGTTCTGGAGGTTGGCGCGGTTGGCGCCATGGGTTCTGGAAGCTGGCACGATTAGTGCCAGAGTGGCGCGATCAGCGCGGCAGCTCAGGCAGACCCAGTATAAAAGGGTCATTTTACGAAATTTGACCCAAACCTTTTCCTTTCTTCTTCCTCCAGCGACCCACCTCCACTGTTAGAGCTCCAAGCTTCATTTCTTCACCTTAGTTCACTAAATCACTTCCTTGAAACACCAATCTTGTTGGAAAACACTTGGTGAGATTTGAATCCTTCATCATTCTCCTTGAAAACTCCCAAATCAAAGAATCTCTTTCTCAAGGGAAGTTCATAGAACTTGAGCTCGGCGAGGAACAGCGGCGATTCATGGGTACCCAAGCTAGGGGGAGTCGTCGTTGGGCCTTCCTTGTCGTCATTGAGGTAAGAAACTCGAGATTCACCTTTTGATTTGTGAGTTGGGGTTTTGGGTGAATAGTGACCCACTTGTGATAGAGCTAGTATTAGCCTTGGGTCCTGTAGAAACATGTGTTTAGAATGTTGTGAGGATGAAGGATTAGCTCTCAAATGTTAGTTTTGTGAACTTTGATTCTTGGCTCTATTTAATGCATGTATGGTTATATGCTGAGTTGCTTGGCTATGTTGTGAGATGCAAGAGCCTTGGTAGGTGGTTTTGATGTGCCTGAGAGGCCATGTGAACAGTGCCTTGTGTGTGTGATATGGACTGTTCAAGCCCTATGTGAATTCTAAGGAATTGGGCTGTGGTCAGCTTTGAGCTCTTTGTATCAGCTTTTACCGATGTCTTGTGAAAAAACTAGTGCTTTGGCTAGGCCAAGCTAGACCATTGAGGGTCTATAAGATGGCTTGTGAGTGATAAGCCTTGATAAACCGTAAGTTAGAGGACTTATGGTTTTGGAAAGGACTGAGGTTCCTTTCATTATGCCGGTTGAGAACCGTTGATATGTTTGTGCCTGATATGGTTGTATTGAGGTTGATATGTGATTATGTGCCTTGTATAGGGCGTGACATCGTGGGTGTCAGTGGCGTAGGCCACGGAGTAGGGAAAGAACTGCAGAGCTCGGCTTTGCCAGGTAAGTTCTTGGTCCCTTGGGGATGTTTCCCACTTGCTGTGTTCCACCATACTCCGAGGGAGTGATGGTTGCATTCATGATGCATGCATTGATGGTTGTTGCATTACTCATAATGATATCTATGCTTGTATCTATGCTTGTACGTGTATGATACCTGTTGATAGATCTTCTGGCCAGTTAGATAGATATGGACCTCCCTAGGAGTAGAGCGCACCTCCTAGTTTGGTTTGCTCATGGTTGATGAGATCCCAGGGTGATGATGATCCCTTAAGACCAAGAGATAGGTGTGTCCCGTTGCGGTTGATTACCTATTCTCAGAGGTACCATATACGTGCGTCCATGCGTAAGGGTAGCTCCCGATGGGATGGCACGGGTGTGAATTCCGGTTTCACACTGAGGTTTGGTGTTGATTAGATCCACCTTACATTAGAGCTAGATGACTTGCTTGTATTATTATGAGGGCCGGGAGGCCAGTATGTTTGTGATGCCTGATGACTTGTGTCATGGAAAGTGAGCCAGGGTGGAGGAGATGCCTCCAAGGATCCTGAGCTTACTGAGATGTTTATCTCACCCCGTGTGGGGCTTATGTGGTTTCAGGTGACGCTTCTGGCAGAGAGGAGCGGTCTCAGGGCAAGAGGCCCTAGTAGAGACAGGATCTGCTTGGCCGTATGGCAACAGGGAGAGCTTGGAGGCTCGGCTTTTGATGTTTTGTACCCCTGTAGAGGGAAGATGTGTGTGTGCACACATGTATTCTTTTGTTGTGTATATGTTATGTATGCCCTCGTGTGAAGAAGGATCTCTGAGATCAGAAAGCATTCGGATGCTTATTCTTTTGTATAGACACTTCGAGTGTCAGATGATGTACATAACCAGTTATATTATGTTATGATGTTTCCTTCTGTTTATGTCTGTTGAGATATTTGTATACATCTGCCTATGGTTATGTCTTGTGATCTGGATCAGCAGGGGGTTGTGTTGTTTTGAGATGAGATGTTGATATTCCATACATAATTGATGTGTTGCAAACACATCTTAATAATAGCTTAGTTTTAGGTCATATTTGTATTGAATAATTAGAAAATAGCTCTAGAAATTAGGCATATTTAGTATTTTGTGTTACATAAGGCATTTTAATACTAATTGAGCATTTGCAGGCCAAAAAGAGGGAATTCAAAGCAAATAAAGAAAGAAACAAGATCTGCAACCTCA
>PYAF01002966.1:0-14625 GCA_007407185.1 Glycine tomentella | reverse complement strand
GTGTCCATTTTCTTGATTGTTCTCAACATTTCTCCATTCCTCTTGATGTTACACGTGCAAAGGCTTAGCTTGGAGAGTAATCTTTTCTATTTTCCTTTTCTTCGTTCTTGTGTTTTCCCAAAAACCCGTTTCAGTAAAATATTGATTCTGGATTCGTTAACCGTTGGATTTCCTTAAAATTTTAAAGGCATACTCCTATCTCACATATCTAACTTTTGACTGTTGGAATCGTTGAAATAATGTCTAGAGCTGTCCATGTGTTCTACCAAAGAGACAAGATAAGATTTTTGCCTTTTAAGAAAAATCTACTTAAACTAAATCTATACTGTACAAATGTCTTGACACTTGTCTAATTCATGAAGCCTTCTCTTAATCTCCTTCCAAGTGTCCCTTTGAGAAGCTTCACTATTATTCTCCAAGCTTCACATAAATGTTAGAGGAAAAAATCTTCATCATGTGTCTTACAAGTGTCCTAACACTTGTATTCATCACATATCTTACTTTTATAAGTTGTTTTCATGAATATTCTCTTCCCTTCTACATGGTTCTTCACGTTCTCTTCACACCTAAGGGTGGAAACAAAAGTTTTTCTTCCTTTTATACCATTGTATGCTTGAGAAAAACTTAATTTCCACTTATGGTTTCCTGTCACAACTATTTTGATAATCTGCTATCTAATAGTATTCTGCATTTCCATCTCTGTAATATTTGATCATTTCTGGTCTGAAGGCATTATGGTAAATTCATCTTTCATCTTAGGGCATAATTGTCATTTCCATCATAGAAATATCTATTCAAAATATCTAAGGGTATTCTTGTCATTTTCAAAATATCCAAGGGCATTTATGTAAGTTTCCCTCTTAAAATATCTTTCTAAAATATCTAAGGGCACTTTTGTAATTCTGAAAATATCCAAGGGCATTATCGTCCTTTTACCCTCAAAGGCATTTTTGTCATTTCAAATTTACGGTAAGGGCAATATGGTTATTTTTTCCCAAACATTTCCGTAATGTCTCTAATGATATTTCTTCAAATCTTTACTAACTTAAGACTTCCATAAATATCTATTGAACTATAGTTAGGGAATTTTGGGGTGTTACATGCCCAACCAAATCCAAAGGAAATCCAAGGCCACTGAAGTGCCTTAACTGTCACCAACAACTATATTTTCAAAAATATGGACGTTAGGAGCATCAATTCTGCCTATAAATAGTGCATTGCATCAATAGAAAAATTTGCACCTTAGTCTATTATCTCTCTAAAATTTCTGAAATTTGTTTGAATTTTCTTGTGTCTAAACCTATCCAGAACCATGTCAAACCCAACACCTAAACGTGCTAGGTCTTCTAAGAGGAAAGTGGGTGAATCATCATCCAATCCACCTCCTCCTCAACCCCCAAACAGGTTGGACTTGTGGTTTTCCACAGATTCAGATAAGATAAACTATCTACAGTTCAATGCAACCAAGGCTGTAGCCTTACCAAAATACCTTGAGTTAGATTGGTTTATTAGGGAGGGATTTCAATTCCCTGCATATCTTGAAGCCCAAGGGCTTAGAAGATTTTTAGAAATGAAGGGTAGCTTTTACCCTGATTTGGTGAAGGTTTTCTATACCCGTGCCAAAGGGTCCATGAATGGGACCATGATCACCAAGGTGAAGGGTGTAACAATGGAAATCACCCATGAAGTTTGGGAAACTGTTGCTGGAGTCCTTTGTGAGGGGGGCTAGGAAGTTTGATGATGAACCAGAAGGTTATAGCAAGATGGATACTTATAGGGAGATGTTGCATAACCCCCATATGCAACTTAGGAACATATTGGGTACTGGACCCATGACCCCAGAAGATAGGCTGCTCCATTACATTATCACTTATGTGATAATTCCTAGGGTAACTAATCATGCCCAAGCCATAGATGAAGACCTGCAATTGGTGTATGATCTAAAGAATAACATACCCATGAATTGGGTTCTCATATTTGAAGAAATAATGCCCAAATCCAAAAGGTTGGTCAACTACCCTTTCCCATATCCTGTGCTTGTATCTAGGTTCATTGACTACTTCAACATTGATGTGGAAAATGAAGTTGTTGATCATACCAACTCAAGCAACAACCTAATAAAGGAGAAGCATCTCACCAAGATGGGGATGAGAAAGACTCTAGATGGCTGGATCATTGCTGGACAACAACCTGCTGCTGCTGATGTTGGTGATCAAGCTGCAGACTCTGAAGATGAAGCCAGGGATCAACAACATCCCTTATACTCTCAGTTTGAGTCTATGATGCTGCAGAAGATGGACAATCTAATCCAGATGCAACAGGACTTTAAGGCTGAAACAAATGAAGCCTTAGGAGAGATTAGAGATAGGCTTGATACCATAGAAGCAAATATGAATGATAATGCATCTGCAGAATTTTAGGCCTATGTTTCTCTATGTTTTTATGTTCTGTTTTAATTATAGTGTTTATGATTCATTTTGTACTTTGTAATGACTTCCCTTTGATTAAATGACACTTCCATTATGTTTACAATTCAATTATCCGCTGTGCCCTTTATGTTTTTGCCTTTAACAAAGCAAATTAGTTTAAAATATAGGAACACTTCACACTTAACCAAGAGGGGGGTGAATTGGTTAGGCTTGGTAAATTAAAAATTTCTTAGACAAAATCAGAGTTTCCCTTAGGATCTTTATCACTTTTGAAACCAATAATCTTTATCCAATCAAATGCTCAGTCCAAGGTATCCAATAGCTCAAAATTGAATTAATAAACAAAGCAAGATAATCAAATTGAACAGAATATAATCAAGAAAGAAATCAAAATCAAAGCATACAAAATTTATACTGGTTCACTTCAAACACTATGAAGCTACATCCAGTTTTCTTCCACTCAACACTAGAATGGAGTTCCACTAATGCAATTTTCTGTTCTTACAGGTAATTACAAAGTCTCTCTTTATCCACCCTAGATAAAGTTCAGAAATCTAAAACACTATTAGATTCTTAGAGACAACCCCAGCAGGAGGAGGAGCTTGACCAGCCATGATCCACCCATTAGGGGTTTTCCTCATCCCCATTTTGGTGAGATGCTTCTCCTGGATCAGGCTGTTGGAGGAGTTGGTGTTATCAACCACTTCATTTTCAACATCTATGTTGAAGTGGTCAATGAGTCTAGAGACAAGCACAGGGTAAGGGAATGGATAATTAACCAATCTTTTAGCCTTAAGCATTATTTCTTCAAAGATAAGCACCCAGTTCATAGGTATGTTATTCTTCAGCCCATAGACCAACTGAAGGTCTTCATCTGTTGCTTGGGCATGATTGGTAGCCCTTGGTGTGACCACATAGGTGATGATGTAATGGAGGAGTCTATCCTCAGGAGTCATGGGTCCAGTACCCAATCTATTCCTAAGTTGCATGTGTGGATCATGCAACATCTCCCTATATGTGTCCATTTTGTTGTACCCATCAGGTTCCTCATCAAACCTTCTGGCCCCCTCACAAACAACTCCAGCCACAAACTCTCAAACCTCAGGGGTAATCTCCTTTGTCACACCCTTGACTTTGGAGACCATATTCCCTTGTATAGACCTTTTGGCACAGGTGTAAAACACCTTCACCAAATCAGGGTAGAAAGTGTCTTTCATTTCTTAAAATCTTCTAAGCCCTTGGGCTTCGAAGTAGGCTGGGAATTGGAAACATTCTCTTATAAAACAATCTAATTCTAGGTATTTAGGAGAGGCTACAGGCTTGGTTGCATTGAACTCTAAGTAGTTCATCTTATCAGACTCTGTGGACAACCACAAATCAAGTCTGTTTGGGGGTTGAGGTGGAAGTGGGTTAGAAGAAGATTCACCCACTTTTCTCTTAGAGGACCTAGCCCTTTTTGGAGTTGGGTTTGACATGGTTTCATAAGGATGGTTTGGACACAAGACACAAGGAAAACCAAAAATTGCAGAGAAGAAGGATAGACAAGGTGCAGAATTTTTTATTGAAGCAATGCACTATTTATAGGCTGAATTGAGGCTCCTAACATCCATATTTTTGAAAATATAGCTGTTGGTGACAGTTAAGGCACTTCAATGGCCTTGGATTTGCTTTGGATTTGGTTGGGCAGTTACATTTTCAGAGAAAAAACTGTCAGAGCACGTTCAATAGCATGAATAATCGATTATTTCAGCACATTAGGGACACAGAAATTACACATAGTAATCGATTATCCCGAGTGGTAATCGATTATTTTCCTACCATTCAGAGGTGGAAGATGACATGTAATCGATTATATGCTAATGTAATCAATTATATTATAGATTTTGGAGTTTTACCAAGTATCAGAGCTTTGTGTAATCGATTATCTCGCGTGGTAATCGATTATTCTAGGAGGATCAAAAAAATTAAAGCTTGTGGGTAATCGATTACCTTATGGTGGTAATCGATTATTCCAGTGTGACATTTAAACTGGAAATGATTTGTTATATATAATAATCGATTATCCCGATGTGTAATCGATTATTTCAGAAGAGTTTAAAACTTTAAAACACATGTGTAATCGATTACCTACTTGTTGTAATCGATTATTCCAGGAGACACTTAAAATGGAAAATAGATTTTATTCACTGTAATCGATTAATCCGTGAAGTAATCGATTATTCCAGAGGGATTTAATTTTTGAAATATGAAGAATAATCGGTTACCATTTCAATGTAATCGATTACTAGAGCACAACTTGCACACATAATGTGATTTTTAATGAATTTAATCGATTAACTCGTAGTGTAAGCGATTATTACAGCAAACATATCAACAACAGAGTATTTTTGCAGATCAATTCGAATTTCAATCAATTTAAATGATAAATGCAGCGGTGAGGCTTCAAATAGTCATGGAAAAGCATACTTTAAACAAACTAGCATAGATTATTATCATCAAGAACACCTTGCATGTTTCTAAGTGCATAAAATCTATCCTTTGGCAATGGTTTAGTAAATATGTCAGCAAGTTGATTATGGTATCAATGAACTCAACCTTGATGTTACCTTTCTACACATGATCTCTTAAGAAGTAATGTTTAATTTCAATGTGCTTGGTCCTTGAGTGCATGACAGGATTCTTTGAAATGTTTATTGCACTTGTGTTGTCACAAAGTAATGGTATCTCCTTAAGATCAACTCCATAATCTTGCATTTATTGCTTAAGCCATAGGCTTTGTGCACAACAACTTCCAGCTGAGATATATTCAGCCTCAACAGTTGACAAAGCCACACAAGCTTGTTTCTTGCAATGCCATGATATGAGTAAGCTTCCAAGGAGATGACAAGCTCCACTTGTGCTTTTCCTATCAAGTTTACATCTTGCAAAATCAGAATCAGAATATCTAATAATATTTATTGGTGCACCTTTAGGATACCATAGCCCAACTTTGGGTGTTGCCTTGAGGTATTTGATGATCCTTTTGACTGCTGTAAGGTGAGACTCTTTTGGATTTGCTTGATATCTTGCACACAAGCAAACACTTAGCATAATATCTGGTCTACTAGCTGTCAAATATAGTAAGGAGCCACTCATTCCTCTATATTGGATTCATCCACCTGCTTCCCTTTTTCATCTGAATCAAGGTATGTTGAAGTTGCCATAGGAGTTGTAGCATCTTTGCTTTTCTCCATCTCAAACTTCTTGATGACTTCAAGGCAATACTTTGATTGATTGAGGAAAGATCCATTCTTCATTTGCTTAACTTGAAGTCCTAGAAAGAATGTTAACTCTACCATCATAGACATCTCAAACTCTTTTTGCATAGTTGTAGAAAATTCTTTACAAAGCATTTGATTAGTTGAACCAAAGATAATGTCATCAACATATATTTGAACCAATAGGATATTATCCTTATGCCTCTTGATGAACAAGGTTTTATCAACATTGCCCCTTACAAAAGATTGATCAAGTAGGAACTTACTTAATCTTTCATACCATGATCTTGGAGCCTGTTTCAAACCATAGAGGGCCTTTTTCAATTTAAAAACATGATTAGGATGTTGAAAATCAGAAAAACCTGGAGGTTGTTCAACATATATGTCCTCCTCTATGTAACCATTCAAAAAGGCACTTTTGACATCCATTTGATAAAGTTTGAAATCCATTAAGCATGCATATGCAAGTAATAGCCTAATTGCTTCCAATCTTGCAACTGGAGCAAATGTTTCCTCATAGTTAATGCATTCTTCTTGGTTGTAACCTTTAGCAACCAATCTAGCCTTGTTTCTTACTATGATTCCACTTTTGTCAAGTTTGTTTCTAAAAACCCATTTTGTACCAATAGGCTTAATTGATGAAGGTCTAGGAACAAGTTCCCAAACTTCATTTCTTTTGAATTGATTCAGTTCATCATGCATGGCATGCATCCAATGTTCATCTTGCAAGGCATGATTAATATCTTTAGGTTCAATTTGAGATACAAAAGCCATGTCACAACATAAATTTCTAAGAGAAGATCTAGTAGAGACCCCCTTTGTCATATCACCAATAATATTGTCTAGTGAGAGGTCTCTTGTAGTTCTCCATTCTTTTGGCCTTTGGTTGGAAGTTGATGGAATTGCTTCAGCACTAGGTTCACTTTTCTCATTGATAGATAGTTCCTCAAGCTGAACATTTTGCTCTAATTGACCTGCATCTTCATCACAATCTTTTTTCTCTTTTGAGGGGTTAGATTCATCACAAATGACATGGACAGATTCTTCCATGCACATGGTTCTTTTGTTGAAGACTCTATATGCTTTACTTTGCAATGAGTATCCAAGAAATATGGCTTCATCAGCCTTTGCATCAAACTTTCCTAGTGATTCTTTCCCATTATTTAAAACAAAACACTTGCAGCCAAAAGTTCTTAAATGAGAAACATTGGGTTTTCTTCCTTTGTATAACTCATAAGGTGTTTTCTTCAAGAAGGTGTTTTCTTCAAGATGGGTCTTATGAATAATCTATTTAAAGTGTAACAAACAGTGCTTACTGCATCAACCCAAAAATACTATACATTAGTCTCATTTAGAAGTGTTCTTGCACCTTCTTCAAGTGATCTATTTTTCCTCTCCACAACACCATTTTGTTGAAGTGTTCTTGGAGCTGAAAAGTTGTGGTTAATTTCATTTTCTTCATAGAATTTTTCAAAATGTTCATTTTGGAATTCTCCACCATGTCACTTCTAATTGAGATTATTTTACACCCTTTCTCATTTTGAACAAGTTTGACCAATTTTCGGAAGGCATGGAAAGCATCACTCTTGGATTTCAAAAACAAAGTCCAAGTAAATCTAGAGTAGTCATCAACAATAACAAGTTCATAGTAGTTACCAACTAAACTCATGGTTCTAGAAGAACCAAACAAATCAATGTGCAGTAATTCAAGTGGTCTTGAGGTGGAAACAATGTTTTTACTTTGAAAAGAGATTTTGGTTTGTTTCTCCTTTTGACATGCATCACATAGTTTGTCATTTTCAAATTTGAGTTTTGGTAGGCCATTTACTAAGTCCTTTTTAATGAGTTTATTCATATGGTGCATGTTAATGTGACTAGCTCTCCTATGCCACAGCCATGTTTCATCTAACTTACTCATTAAGCATGTAGTCTTGTGGAATAATGCATGGTCTATAGAAAGCAAATAAATGTTACCTTTTCTTTTGCCAATGTGGATCACTTCTCTACTTTTACCATCACATATCATGCAACAATCTTGATTGAAAGAAATTTTAAAACCTTTATCACACAACTGACTTATGCTTAGTAGATTATGCTTTAAGCCTTCAACATAGAGTACATTGCTGATTTTTGTGTTCAAGCTGTCACCAATGTTTCCTTCACCTATGATCTTCCCTTTGTTGTTGTCTCCATAAGTAACATAGCCCCCATCTTTAAGTGTAAAATTTTTGAGCAAGGACTTGTCACCGGTCATATGTCTTGAGTAGCCACTATTAAGATACCATAAGGAAGAGCTTGCTCTAAAACATACCTACAAAAGAAACAAATCACTTCATAGAAGAAGGTACCCATTTGAGTTTGGGTCTAAAGGGGTTAGTTGTTTGCTTTTTCTTTTCTACCCATCATTTGGAACATAAAATCTCCTTGCAAAACATTGGTAAGATGTATGTCCTTTCTCCATACAATAATGACAAACAATAGTTTTATATGTATTTTTAAAGAACCTCTTTTGATTGAATCTTGGTTTCTTCCTCTTCTTCTGTTTTGGAGGTACAAATGTTGTCTTTTGAACACTTTTAAAACTCTTTTTGTACCCCAATCCAGAAGTGTCACCAAACTATTTTTGAGCACTCAACATATCATTCAAATCACATTTTCCTTTGTTGAGCTTTTCCAAGATATCAATCAACTCATTGTTCTTTGAAACAATCTACATATATTTTTCTTCTTGATTAAGTCTATACTCATCAAAAACTTTTTGCAGCATTTCATATTTGTCAATAGTTTTAGAGGAAGAGGCACAAACACAACCACTTGATTTATAACTTGAAGTAAGTTTTTCATTTTCTTCCTTCAAGTTACAAACTTCAGTTTGTAAATCCATTATTTTTGCAAGATGATCCTCAAGGTTTTTCTTAAGCTTATTGTTGGATTTAACAAGCTTTTTAGCCTCTTTATGCATCTCTTGAAAAGCAAAAATGGCTTGATCAAGTTCAGAGGCTACCTCATCTTCTTCATCTAAGAGATCATCATTCTCTTCATTGACAATTGAAGTAAGGCACATGTTAGCTTCCTCTAATTCAGTGGAGGATTCAGAAGTTGTAGAATTATTGTCCTTCCAAGCAATGTAGGCTTTTCTTGGCTTTGCTTCTCTCTTGCCTTTGCTGTCACTTTGTTGTTTCTTCAAGTAGATTGAACATTCTGATTTTATGTGGCCAGGTTTGCCACATTCAAAGCATGTGAAATTGTTGTCAATCTTCTTGATGTTGCTAGTGTTGTTGTTGGTATTGCTCTTGTTATTTATTGTGAATCTTTTTCCCTTATTCTTCTTTAGAAATTTGCTAAACTTTTTCATAATCAAGTTCATGCTTCCTTCATCTTCCTCATCACTTCAGTTTTCTTTTTTTTCTACCTTAGGTGTTGTAGCCTTTAGTGCAATTCCTTTGTTTTTTCTATTTGCATCTTCACCAAAGGTTATTTAAGATAATTCTAGTGCATACTCAAGTAACTTACCAAAAGAGCAGCTATGGTCATTTGTGAGAGATCCTTAGATTCTTTGATAGCTGTCATTTTTGGTTGCCATGCTCTAGTGAGACACTTCAAGATTTTGATGTTCAATTCTTCAACATCATTATGTGTGTGAATCTTGTTTGGATTTGAGAGATACTTTCATTTTGGTTCATCTTGAACATCTCATATTCATGTGTCAAAGAGTGCTTTCTTTATCTCCTCACCTCTTCAGTTCTTTCATGGTGATTTCTAGCATCTCCTATATCTCCTTGGCACTTGTACATCTAATTGTTCTGAAGAATTCATCAGAAGAAAGAGCAGAAGTTATCATGTTCTTGGCTTTGAAATCATACTGAGCAATCCTCTTTTCTTCATCATTCATCTCATCCCAATCTTTGGGAATCATGTTATTATCAACAACTTTGATTGATACCCTAGGACCTTTTTCAATAGCATTCCAAGCACCTGGATCATTAGATTGAATAAAGATCTTCATCCTATTTTTCCAAAAACTGAAATTCTCCCCCTCAAACACAGGAGGTCTGTTGAAGGAGGCACCTTCCTTGAAGGTTACTTGTGAAGTATTCATTTTTGAAAGAAAGTGATCTTGAGTAACTTTCAAGACCTAGCTCTTGATGCCAATTGTAAAATATAGGAACACTTCACACTTAACCAAGAGGGGGGTGAATTGGTTAGGCTTGGTAACTTAAAAATTTCTTAGACAAAATCAGAGTTTTGTTGAATTAAGGGGGATCTACTTGAAGCACAAAGGATAAATTGATTCAAGAAGGAAGGTTTTGAACTTTCAACATGCCATGAAGCCTTGAAGATTAATTTATGATTGAATGTAAAAGGAAGAAAGCATTTCTGGTGATCCAAGTGCATTACATTCACATCATTCATTGAATCTATGTGTTTAAGAAATAGAGTTCACAAGGCCTTAGTAAAATTGCATAAGTTTTCAAATCAAATCAAAGGTTTTTGGAAAAATAAGTTTCCTACTGGTTTAATCGATTATCTCAACAAAAGAATCGATTATATTGTTCCTTGTATTTTTTGGAAATCTTTCAAGAACAATGTAATCGATTACGTATCGGGTTAATCGATTATTTTATCTTGATTCACTTTTTAAACTTCCTTGATGAACATTGTAATCGATTACCAATAAGCTGTAATCGATTACATAAGCTAAAACTAAAAATCATCTTTCTGTCTTAATCGATTACCCAAGACAGTAATCGATTACATCATATGCCTATGCTTACATGCCTTCTGTCATAATCGATTACCAAAATCCGTAATCGACTACCCAGTACATTTCATGGTTAAGAAGCTTTCTGGCTTAATCGATTACCAGAGGTAGTAATCGATTACATAGTTCAAACTCGTTTTATACATCTTCCTGGTTTAATCGATTACTCTTCGGAATAATCGATTATTTTATTTGTAAATCATTGCCAGAAATTTGATGAACAAATTAATCGATTACAGTCTTGACTTAATCGATTACATAAGCAAAATAACCGATTACAGGAGCGTATGTAATCGATTACCAACGATTAGAAAAGTTTGTTATAAATAGAACCTTTGCTCAGCTGTTTTTCTAACTTGACCAATTCGTATTCTGAGCATTCAAAGGCTTTTAAACATTCTTTTCATGATTCTCTGGGTTCATAGAGTTCTTGCTTTCACAAAACATTCATGGGTTGTTAATTGATGTCAAAGGCAAGAAGTTTCTTTTCAAACCTTTAAGGAAGTAATGTTCTGAATTTGTTTTCAATTTTTAACCTGATTTAATCATTCATATGTACATCATTCATTGGATCATCAGGTGACTTCTTTCCTTAAACTTTGAAGTTGTATCTCTGTTATTCAATTTCTGTAAAGATTGGCTTATTGTAAATGGGTTTTTTTGCATGATAACTAGAGATAGTGTCTCTCTAGGGGTTGCTGAGTAGTGTTCTCAGTGAGGTTGGTCTCTAAGGATCTAATAGTGTTTTAGATCTCTGAACTTTATCTAGGGTTGATAAAGAGAGACTTGTAATATCCTGTAAGAATATTAATTTGCAATAGTGGAACTCCATTCTAGTGTTGAGTGGAAGAACTGGATGTAGCTTTATAGTGTTTGAAGTGAACCAATATAAAATTGTGGCTAATCTTTATTCTATTCTCTTCATCTCCTTATTGCTTTGGTTTGTGAATCAAATTATTTGCACAGAAAGATTTCAATTGTTTATTGATTTTCTTGACAAAGGAATTTGATTGAATATAAGATTGTTGGTTTCAAAACAATTTTTAAAGTGATAAAGATCCTGTGGAAACTCTGATTATAATTTTTTTTTACCAAGGTTCAACCAATTCATCCCTCCCTGTTGGTTGTATTGAAGTATTCCTATCATTGTCAATTGGCATCAAGAGCTGGTTCTTAAAAGTTACTCAAGATCACTTTTTCTTTTCAAAAAGAAATATGAATACTTCACAAATAACATTTAAGGAGGGTGCCTCTTTAAACAGACCTCCTATGTTTGAAGGGGAACATTTCAGTTTTTGGAAAAATAGAACGAAAATCTTTATTCAATCAAATGACCCAGGAGCATGGAATGCAATAGTGAAGGGTCCTTTTATTCCAAAGAAAACTGTGGCAGATGAATTGATTCCCAAAGAATGAGATGAGATGACTGAGGCTGAACAAAGGGCTGCCCAATATGATTTTAAAGCAATAAATATGATCACCTTTGCACTTTCCTCTGATGAATTTTTCAGGACTGTAAGATGCAACAGTGCTAAAGAAATGTGGGAGATGCTTGAAATTACTCATGAAGGAACCGAGGAAGTTAGAAGATCAAGGAAGCATGCTTTTATCCATGAGTATAAAATGTTCAAGATGAACACTAATGAAAGGATTTCTCAGCTGCAGACCAGATTTACTCACATTGTAATTCATCTTTTAGGTCTTGAAAAGGTCTTTGACACTGAAGAATTGAACATCAAAATATTAAAGTGTTTGACAAGACCTTGGCCACCAAAGGTTACAGCAATCAAGGAGTCCAAGGATCTATCAAAGATCTCTATGGCTGCATTGTTTGGTAAGCTTCTTGAATATGAACTTGAAATGTCTCAACTAACATCTTGTGAAGATGTAGAGAAGAAAACAAGAAGCATTGCCTTGCAAGCTGCAACTTTAAAAGCTGAAAAAGAAGAGGAAACAAGTGAAGAGGATGATGAAGATAATGTGAACTTGGTGGTCAGAAAGTTCAGCAAATTTCTGAAGAAGAACAAGAACAAAAAGTTCAACAAAGGTAGCAAAAACAACAACAGTAACAACAACCTCAACAAGAAGATTGACAACAATTTCACATGCTTCTAATGTGGCAAGCCAGGCCATATCAAATCTGAGTGCTCAATCTACTTGAGGAAACAACAAGGAGAGGGCAAGATGAAAAAAGAAGGGAAAGCTAAAAGAGCATGCATAGCTTGGGAAGATAATGAGTCAACAAATTCAGATTCTTCCACAGAAAATGAAGAAGCTAACATGTATCTCACTTCCACCATCAATGAAGATAATGATGATTTCCTAAGTGATGAAGATGAGGTAAATTCTGAACTTGATCAAGCTATTCATGCTTTTCAAGAAATGCATGAGGAAGCCCAAAAACTTGCAAAATCCAATAATAGGCTCAGAGGAAATCTTAGATGACATATTGAAAAAATTATTAAATTGCAAAATGAGATTTGCAACCTGAAAGAAGAAAATGAAAAACTTGTTTCAAGTTACAAATTGAATGGATGTGTGTGTGCTTCTTCCTCTAGCAATGTTGATAAGTATAAATTGCTTCAAAAGGATTTTGATGAGTATAAACAAAGTCAAGGTGAAAAACATATGTTGCTTTTAGCTGAAAACATTGATTTAATTGATCTCTTGAGAAAGTTTTACAAGGGAAAATGCAACTTGACTGAAATGTTAAGTGTGCAAAGATATGCTGGAGATACTTCTGGTTTGGGGTATAAATATGGTTCAAAATCAATTGGTAAAACAATTTTTGTACCTCCAAAACAGAAGAATCAAAAGTGGCAAAGGAACTCAAGAGTCAATCAAAATTCTGGATTTGGAAAAATCTCAAAATCTGTCACTTGTAACTATTGTATGGAAAAGGGGCACACATCATTTAAATGCTATGCTAGAAGATTCTATGTGCCTAATGGTGATTGCATTTGGATTCCTAAAAGAAAGAAAAATGCTAACCCCTATGGACCTAACTTCAATTGGGTACCTTCCCTTGAAATCTGACTTGAATTTTGCAGGTATGTTTAAGAGCTAGATCTTCAACTTGGTATCTTGACAGTAGATGCTCTAGACACATGACTGGAGACATGTCCCTACTTTCAAATTTAACTCTCAAGGAAGGAGGATATGTCACCTATGGAGATAATAATAAAGGGAAGATTATTGGAGAAGGTAATATTGGAGACAGCTTCAAAGCAAAGATAAAAAAATGTGTTGTATGTTGATGGTTTAAAGCACAGCCTATTGACCATTAGTCAGCTGTGTGACAAAGGCTTTAAAGTTAATTTCAACAATGAATGCTGCATAATTTCTGATGATAAAAGTGGTGAGGTTCTGCATACAGGTAAAAGGAAAGGTAATATGTATGTTCTTTCAATTGATCATGCACTTTTCCATAAATCTTCTTGTCTCATAAGCAAGATTGATGAATCTTGGCTATGGCATAGAAAAGCAAGTCACATAAACATGCATCACATGAACAAGCTCATTAGAAAAGATTTAGTAATTGGGTTACCAAAACTCAAGTTTGAGAAGGACAAACATTGTGATGCTTGTCAAAAGGGGAAACAAACAAAGAACTCTTTCAAAGTAAAAACATTGTTTCCACCTCTAGACCACTTGAACTTCTTCACATTGATTTATTTGGTCCTTCTAGAACAATGAATTTAGGTGGGAATTATTATGGACTTGTGATTGTGGATGATTACTCTAGATACACTTGGACTCTGTTTTTGAAATCCAAGAGTGATGCTTTCCTTGCTTTTAGAAAAATGGCTAAGCTTACTCAAAATGAGAAAGGTTGTAAAATTGTCTTAATAAGTGATCATGGTGGTGAATTCCAAAATGAACATTTTGAAAAATTCTGTGAGGAAAATGGAATTAGTCACAATTTTTCAGCTCCAAGAACACCCCAACAAAATGGGGTTGTGGAGAGGAAAAATAGATCTCTTGAGGAAGGAGCTAGAACACTTCTTAATGAGTCAAATTTACCTAAGTATTTTTGGGCTGATGCTGTAAGCACTGTATGTTACACTTTGAATAGATTACTTATAAGGCCTATTTTAAAGAAAACTCCTTATGAGCTATACAAAGGAAGAAAGCCTAACATTTCTCATTTAAGAGTATTTGGCAGCAAGTGTTTTGT
>PYAF01002964.1:42863-65963 GCA_007407185.1 Glycine tomentella | reverse complement strand
CAAGACCACTTGAATTACTGCACATTGATTTGTTTGGTCCTTCTAGAACCATGAGTTTAGGTGGTAACTACTATGGACTTGTTATTGTTGATGACTACTCTAGATTTACTTGGACTTTGTTTTTGAAATCCAAGAGTGATGCTTTCCATGCTTTCAGAAAATTGGCCAAACTTGTTCAAAATGAGAAAGGGTGTAAAATAATCTCAATTAGAAGTGATCATGGTGGAGAATTCCAAAATGAACATTTTGAAAAATTCTGTGAAGAAAATGGAATTAACCACAACTTTTCAGCTCCAAGAACACCTCAACAAAATGGTGTTGTGGAGAGGAAAAACAGATCACTTGAAGAAGGTGTAAAAACACTTCTAAATGAGACTAATTTACGAAAGTATTTTTGGACTGATGCAATAAGCATTGTTTGTTACACTTTAAATAGATTACTCATAAGACCCATCTTGAAGAAAACACCTTATGAGTTATACAAAGGAAGAAAACCTAATATTTCTCATTTAAGAACTTTTGGTTGCAAGTGTTTTGTTTTAAATAATGGGAAGGAATCATTAGGAAAGTTTGATGCAAAGGCTGATGAAGCTATATTTCTTGGATATTCATTGCAAAGTAAAGCATATAGATTTTTCAACAAAAGAACCATGTGCATGGAAGAATCTGTTCATATAATTTGTGATGACCTCAAAGGAAGAAAAAGATTGTGATGTAGATGCAGGTCAATTGGAAGAAAATGTCCACTAGAGAAATTGTTTATGTAACGACCTAAATTTCTACTAATTTTTATTAATTTTATTATTACTTAAAGATAAGTTTTTAAGAAGTGTATATTAGTAAAACTTCTAAAACGTAAAACTTACAAAAGTTTTGAAACTAATACATTATACATAGTCATAGTTCTTGTTACAAAAGTTCATATAATACAAGTACAGTAATTACCATTCTTCAGTCTAGTACATAACTTCCTCACTACTCCAGAGCTTCAATGAACCTAACCAGGGCTGTCATCTAAGAAAAACATGAAACAAATCTTGTGAGAAATAAATTTCTGAGTAGGCAAAGCTAAATCCCGAACTTATTAGTAGGTTAGTAAAATCATTCAAATAATCAAACACATCCACAAGAAATATGCAACTATATAAATGCATGAGATGAACTATCCCAGGGCAAATGGCCTTCACATATCGTACTGTATGTGCCCACACTGAGTGTGGACGCTGCTATAGTCTTATGCAAACATGCATGAATTTTGCCATATATCCTTGCACCTGGGTACTACATATCGTACTGTATGTAGTATCAGATTCTGTTTCCCCAAAGTCTCGTACTGGACTTGGAACATGGAAACATGAATCCACCTATCTTATTCACATCAACATCCATCCATAATAAAAATCAAATCCATAAGCAAAATACAGATTACCTTATGGAAAAATATTTTTCATCATATCATCATATGTATCATAAGTATGGTTACACCACCATAATATGTATCATAAGTATGGTTACACCACCATACCTTAATCAAGTAAGACTGTTACCAAATTTTATGCATAATCGGAGAATTGTTTTTAACTGTAGAAAAATTATGTTAGTAACTTAACTAATAATCCTCAATATAAATAATATCTAATTCCTTTAAAATTTCACAAGAAAAGATTCAAACCTAATATGCATCTTGATTCTCCTTTCACTTACTACCTTTACTAATTAATCCTCGAAATGAATTATTCAAGTATTCAAACCATTCATCTACATACCATTCATCCTTTACTTCTAAAATTTAAATCAAAACATTTCCATAAAAATATCAACAGACAGCCCAAAATATCATCAAAATCACCTTCAAAAGATCGTCAATTGGGCTTCCATACATCACTAGTATTTATGCGTATAAATCAACACCTATCTTATGGCTTAAATCAACATATTCTCATCAAAGAACAACCTTCAATATCACGAAATTTCAATCCTAAATATTAACCATAAATCATCCTACTAAAGCATGTAAATTAATTCAAACCATTGATTAACTAGAGATTTAAGCTTAACCTACCTCAAGTGAGTTTGATTCTTGAAATTGAATGGATAAATGGCTTCCTTCCTTCCTTCCTTCCTTCCTTGGGAGAATCCTCTAAGAGATGAAGCCTTGATATCTTTTTACTAAGCTTGTCAAAAGTTCTTCCTAAGGTTGCTAGGTTTCTCACGAAATTTCTTCAAGGTGATGGGTTTGCTTTTCTTACTTGATTCAAGCTTTAAAAGAGAAAGATGAAATCAAATGAAGATGGTTTAGGGAGAGAGTGGTCACGTGAATGAGCTAGGAGGGATGGCTTGGAATGGTTTGCACTTAGGTCCCCCTTCCCCCTTTGTATAGTGGTTTAGGATTCACTTTATGAAAAAATATCTCATACACCATAATAACTTACCTTTCCACTTGTCCACCCCTTTACAAGTGTCCCTACACTTGTCCAAATCATAAAGGCTCTTAATTCTCCACCATCCAAGTGTCCAAGCTCTTGAAGTTTCTCCATTTCTCTTGCATTTTCGTGAAGTAGCTTGTTCTTGAGTTTATCCCAAACCGGTTTTAGTAAAATTCTAATTCTGGATTCATTAACCGTTGGATCTTCTTAAAATTTTAAAGGTACACTACTATCTCACATATGTAACTTTTGACCGTTGGGATTGTTGAAATAATGTCTACAGATGTCCACGTGCAAGATGGAAGAGTGTAGAGAAATCTTGGCTTGATTTTTATGTTACCTTGCATCCATGCCATACAAGTGTCTTGCCACTTGTTTTCATCCTATGGCTTATCTTCCAAGTGGCTGAATTCAAGAAGCTTCTTCCTCATTCTCTATGCTTCTCCATGTGAATGACAGGCTCAAAGGGAAGGAATACAAATTTTTCTTCCTTTCATGCTACATGTGGTCATTTTTTATGATGAATAAAAATCTAGTTTCAATATGGTATTTTCTTAAAAAGAAATCCAATTTAATTTGAATTCTTTTATCTAAAGAAAATTTTGAATATTATAATTCTAGATGTTCCTAAGAATTTATCCCAATGATAGTTTAAATTAATCCCAAGTAGTCTTATACAGGGCAATACATAAACCTTTCATTCTAGACTACATCTTTTTGATTGGTCTATAATTCTTCTGACCATCAAAATTACTAAATCATTTTATTAAATAGGTCTATTCATCCTATAATTAAGAGAAAATTCTATAGATTTTATGTACCATTTTTCCATATTTTTCTGATGCTTAAGTTTTCTTGAATACAGTTTCAAAGTTGTCATCTTCCAAAATTTGTAGAAATTTTATTCTAGAGTTTTGTGTCACAAAATATGTTGATACTTAGTCAGCTAAGTGTATTTTATAATTTCATCAAGTTTCTACAAAATTTCTAAAGTTCTTTGAGCATTTTTGGCCTAGGGGCATTTTGGTAATTATGTCATTCAAGCTAGGGGTATTTTGGTTATTTTCAAAAATGTCTAAGGGCATTTTTTGAAATTTTCAAATTAAGGATTTTCTAGTAATCTCTACATCATGGAAAGAGGGATATAGTTATTTTTCTCTAAACATACTTGTATCCAATTATCATCACATTTTTATAATTTTGGGGATGTTACAGTCTATCAATGAGAAAGATGAACCTAGTGTTGAAGCAATTCCATCAACTTCAAATCTATAGCCAAAAGAGTGGAGAACTACAAGAGACCTTTCACTAGACAACATTATTGGAGAAGTATCAAAGGGAGTTTCTACTAGATCTTCTCTTAGAAATTTATGTTGTGATATGACTTTTGTATCTCAAATTGAACCTAAAAATATTAACCATGCCTTACAAGATGAACATTGGATGCATGCCATGTATGATGAACTGAAGCAATTCAAAAGAAATGAAGTTTGGGAACTTGTTCCTAGACCATCATCAATTAAGCCTATTGGTACAAAGTGGGTTTTTAGGAACAAACTTGATGAAAGTGGAATCATATTAAGAAACAGGGCTAGATTGGTTGCTAAAGGTTACAACCAAGAGGAAGGCATTGACTATGAGGAAACTTTTGCTCCACTTGCAAGATTGGAAGCAATTAGGCTATTACTTGCATATGCATGCTTAATGGATTTCAAACTTTATCAAATGGATGTCAAAAGTGCTTTCTTAAATGGTTACATAGAGGAGGACATCTATGTTGAACAACCTCCAGGTTTTTCTGATTTTAAACATCCTAATCATGTCTTTAAACTTAAAAAGGCCCTCTATGGTTTGAAACAAGCTCCAAGATCATGGTATGAAAGATTGAGTAAGTTCCTACTTGATCAATCTTTTGTAAGGGGCAATGTTGATAAAACCTTATTTATCAAGAGGCATAAGAATGATATCCTATTGGTTCAAATATATGTTGATGACATTATTTTTGGTTCAACTAATCAAATGCTTTGTAAAGAATTTTCTACAGCTATGCAAAATGAGTTTAAGATGTCTATGATGGGAGAGTTAACATTCTTTATAGGACTTCAAGTTAAACAAATGAAGAGTGGAACTTTCCTAAATCAATCAAAGTACTGCCTTGAAGTCATCAAAAAGTTTGAAATGGAGAAAAACAAAGATGCTACAACTCCAATGGCAACCTCAACATACCTTGATTTAGATGAAAAAGGGAAGAAGGTGGATGACTCCAAATTTAGAGGAATGATTGGTTCCTTACTTTATTTGACAGCTAGTAGACCAGATATCATGCTAAGTGTTTGCTTGTGTGCAAGATATCAAGCAAATCCAAAAGAGTCACACCTTACAGCAGTCAAAAGGATCATCAAATACCTCAAGGCAACACCCAAAGTTGGGCTATGGTATCCTAAGGGTGCAACAATAATTATTATTGGATATTCTGATTCTGATTTTGCAGGATGTAAACTTGATAGGAAAAGCACAAGTGGAACATGTCATCTTCTTGGAAGCTCACTCATATCATGACATTGCAAGAAACAAGCTTGTGTGGCTTTGTCAACTGCTGAAGCTAAATATATCTCAGTTGGGAGTTGCTGAAGCTAAATATATCTCAGTTGGGAGTTGCTGTGCACAAAGCCTATGGCTTAAACAACAATTACAAGATTATGGAGTTGATCTTAAGGAGATACCACTACTTTGTGACAACACAAGTGCAATAAATATATCAAAGAATCCTGTCATGCACTCAAGGACCAAGCACATTGAAATTAGACATCACTTCATAAGAGATCATGTGCAGAAAGGTAACATTAAGGTTGAGTTCATTGATACCTTTAATCAACTTGCTGACATATTTACTAAACCATTGCCAAAGGATAGATTTTATGCACTTAGAAACATGCTAGGTATTCTTGATGATAATAATCTATGCTAGCTTGTTTAAAGTATGCTTTTCCATGACTATTTGAAGCCTCATTGCTGCATTTATTATTCAAATTGATTGAAATTCGAATTGATCTGCAAAAATACTCTGTTACTGATATATTTGCTGTAATAATCGATTACACCACGGGTTAATCGATTAAATTCATTAAAAATCACATTATGTGTGCAATTTGTGCTCTAGTAATCGATTACATTGATATGGTAATCGATTATTCTTCATATTTCAGAAATTAAATCCCTCTGGAATAATCGATTACATCATGGAATAATCGATTACATTGAATAAAATACATTTTCCATTTTAAGTGTCTCCTGGAATAATCGATTACAACAAGTAGGTAATCGATTACACATGTGCTTTGAAGTTTTAACCTTCCTGGAATAATCGATTACCACTCGGGATAATCGATTACCCAAAGCTCTGATACTCGATAAAATCCCAAATATATGATATAATCGATTACATTAACATATAATCGATTACAGGTCATCTTTTACCTCTGATTGGTAGGGAAATAATCGATTACCACACAGGATAATCGATTATCACATGTAATTTTTGTGTCCCAAATGTGCCAAAATAATCGATTACATGAGAAAATAATCGATTATTTATGCTGTTTTGCATTTTCTGACAGTTTTTCTCTGAAAATTAATTGCCCAACCAAATCCAAAGGAAATCCAAGGCCACTAAAGTGCCTTAACTGTCACCAACAACTATATTTTCAAAAGTATAGACGTTAGGAGCCTCAATTCAGCCTATAAATAGTGCATTGCTTCAATGAAAAACCTTGTCTATCCTTTTTCTCTGCAATTTCTGAGTTTCTGTGTTTGTCTTGTGTCCAAACCATCCCTCTGAAACCATGTCAAACCCAACTCCAAAAAGGGCTAGGTCCTCTAAGAGAAAAGTGGGTGAATCTTCTTCCAACCCACCTCTACCTCAACCTCCCAACAGACTTGATTTGTGGTTCTCCACAGAGTCTGACAAAATGAACTATCTACAGTTCAATGCAACCAAACTAGTAGCCTCTCCTAAATACCTAGAGCTAGATTGGTTTATAAGAAAGGATTTCCAATTCCCAGCCTACTTTGAAGCCCAAGGGCTTAGAAGGTTTTTGGAAATGAAGGGTACATTCTACCCTGATTTGGTGAAGGTGTTCTACACCTATGCCTAAGGGTCTATGCAAGGGACCATGGTCTCCAAAGTCAAGGGTGTGACAATGGAGATTACCCCTGAAGTATGGGAGTTTGTGGCTGGTGTCATTTGTGAGGGTGCTAGGAGGTTTGATGAGGAACCAAATGGGTATAACAAAATGGACACATATAGGGAGATGTTGCATGATCCACACATGCGACTTAGGAATAGATTGGGTACTGGACCTATGACTCCTGAGGATAGACTCCTCCATTACATTATTACATATGTAATCACTCCAACGGCTACCAACCATGCCCAAGCAACAGATGAAGATCTTCAATTGGTCTATGGTTTGAGGAACAACATACCCATGAATTGGGTACTTATCTTTGAAGAAATCATGCTTAAATCTAAAAGGTTAGTCAACTACCCTTTTCCCTACCCAGTGCTTGTGTCAAGATTTATTGACCACTTCAATATAGATGTTGAAAATGAAGTGGTTGATAACACCAACTCCAGCAACAGCTTAATTAAGGAAAAATATTTTACCAAGATGGGGATGAGGAAGACCCTTGATGGATGGATCATGGCTGGTTAATCCCCTCCTCATGCTGCTGCTGCTGATATTGAAGGACAACAAGTGGCTGATTCTGAAGATGAGGAAAGGAATCCTCAATAGCTTCTCTACTCCCAGTTTGAGTCCTTGATGCTGGAGAAAATGGACTCTATGCTCAAGATGCAACAAAGCTGAAACTCATGAGGCTTTAGAAGAAATTAGGGACAGGCTAGACTCCATAGAAGCTAACATGAATGATAATGCTTTTGTAGAATTCTAGGATTATGTAATTTGTTTTCAGTTTTTTTCTTTCCTTTTATGTAATTTGATCTTTGATTGTTTTCAACTTCACTATGTAATGGCTCCCTTATGCTTAATATAATATTTTCAGTTCATTATCCGTTGTGCCTTTAATGTTTTTGACTTTTAACAAACCAAATAGGGGGAGAAATGATTGATTAAGGGGGAGAATTGATTGATTAAGCATGTCCTGCACTATGCTCTATTTGCCCCTGTTTTTTGTTTCATTTTTGCCCAAAATCTTGAACTGAATGGATGCTGAGATTTAGGGGGAGCTGTGATGTTAAAAGTAATCTAATCAATGTATAGGACTTGTAATTGAATGCTACTTGAATCACAAATGCTTTTAACACTTGTTCTTGGCAAGGGGATTGAAAATTTTTAGGTTTGTAAAGCTCAAGGTTCTTCAAATTGATTCAATAATTAACTCCAAGCCTTACTGTTAATCAACTGAAGATTTGGCATGTTTAAAGCCAAAAAGGGGGAGATTGTTGGTTTCAAAGGAGTCAATTGAAGAATGGATAAAGAATCAAGCTTAGTTTTGAACTTTCAACATGCCTTGAAATCTTGAAGATTAATTTGTGATTAAATGTAAAAGGGAGAAGCATTTTTGGTGATTCAAGTGCATTGCATTCATATCAATCATTAAGTCAATTAGTTTGAGTAATAGAATTCACAAGGCTTTGATAAATTGTTTAAGTTTTCTACTGATTTAATTGATTACTTTAACATGATAATCGATTATTTTACCTTGGTTCACATATAAATTGCCTTGATGAACATTTTAATCGATTACCAATGAGCTTAATCGATTACATAGGCTAAACAGAAAAAATCACCTCCCTATCTTAATCGATTGCCAAAGATAGTAATCGATTATATCATATGCCTATGCTTAACATGTTTTGCTTCATTAATCGATTATCAGAATCCGTAATCGATTACATAGTGTATTTCAAATTTGTGAAGCTTCTTGTCTTAATCGATTACCAGAATCCGTAATCAAGTACGCAGTGTATTTCAAGTTTATGAAGCTTCCTGTCTTAATCGATTACATATCGAATTAATCGATTATTTTGTTCGTTGCTTCAATCCAGATTTCTATAGAACACTTTAATTGATTACATGCTTGATTTAATTGATTACATAAGTGAAATAATCGATTATTGGGCGCGTTTAATCGATTACAGACAGTTTCAAAAGTTTGTTATAAATAGAACCCTTGCTCAGCTCATTTGGTAACTTGATCAATTCGTATTCTGAGCCTACATAAGCTTTATAAACACATTCTTAGTGATTTTCTGGGTTCTATGAGTGCTTGTCTTCACTAAAACACTTATGGATCTTTAAGTGATTCTTGAAGCAAGAAGATTCTTTTCAAATGTTAAGGAAATAGATGTTCTGAGTTTGTTTTCATCATTCAACCTGGTATATTCATTCATGTGCATATCATTCATTAGATCATCAAGTGTTTTCTTTCCTTAAACTCAGTGGTTGTAATTCTTTTCTGAATTTGTATTTTTGGCTATTGTAATTGGGTTTCTTGCTTGTAAACTAGAGATAGGGTTTCTCTAGGGTTGTGCTGAGTAGTGTTCTTAGTGGGGTTGTCTCTAAGAATCTAATAGTATTTTAGATTTCTGAACTTTATCTAGGGTCGATAAAGAGAGACATTGTAATTACTTGTAAGAATAGAAAATTGCAATAGTGAAACTCCATTCTAGTGTTGAGTGGAAGAAAACTGGATGTAGCTTCATAGTGATTGAAGTGAACCAGAATAAATTTTGTGTGCTTTGATCTTGATTTCTCTCTTGATTATATTTTGTTCAACTTGATTGTCTTGCTTTGTTTATTAATTCAATTTTGAGCTATTGGATACCTTGAACTGAACATTTGATTGAATAAAGTTTCTTGGTTTCAAAAGTGATAAAGATCCTAAGGGAAACTCTGATTTTGTCTAAGAAATTTTAATTTACCAAGCCTAACCAATTAACCCCCCTCTTGGTTAAGTGTGAAGTGTTCCTATATTTTACAATGTGGAAAAAGATCTTGTTAACAACCATTCTCATTCATCAAATTCTTGACCAAATACACTTATTATTGTAAAATCTTTCAGTGCTTCAATTTGTAACATTTCCTCTAAATCAAAGAGTAAAATCTTATATTCTTTGTTTAAACTTTTGAAAAAGGTGAAACATCCCTTGTAAGAACAAGAATGTGACATCTCTTGATTCTTGAGAGACTCAAACACAAAGGATTAAGCATCCCTTGTAAGAACAAGAGTGTGGTATCTCTTGATTTTTGAGAGACTCAAACACAAAGGGTGATGGATCCCAAGGTGTAAGAGTGCTCTATTGTTGTAAAGGATTTGAAGAGATATTGAAACTCTCAAGCGGGTTGCTTGGGGACTGGATGTAGGCACAAGAAGTGACCAAACTAGTATAAACCGAGTTTGCAATTCTCTCTTCTCTTATCTCTTTACTTTTATTGTAAATTTACTGTGTTCATTTATATTGGTAGAGATCTTAATTGCTTGTTTTTTCTCCTTTTAATCAAGGTTTTAATACATTATCATATTTATCATATAGAAAGAAATTAGAGTGTATCAAAAAGAAAAAGTTTATAAACTTAATTCACCCCCTCTTGAGTTCATTGAGGTCACTTTGATAACAATAACATCCTTATAAAGAAGCAAACACGATCAATGAAATTATTAAAAAAACATTTTAAATTTCTTAACATCATATTTTTATTAACTTTCTTACTTATTAAATATATTTTTTTAAGAAAAATGCATATATTTTTAAGTGATCTATTTTTTATAAAATATTAAAAGAATCTACTATTACATTACCAGATGCAAAATATGATTAGAATAATGTAGGTCCTTATAATTCATGCTTGACTTCTTGTACACATAACTTATTGGATCTTAGGAATTTTTGTGAAAAATTATAAATTTAGGATTTGACAAACAAGGACAACGAGGCATTGCTAAATTAAACAAATTAAATAAATAAAACATTCAATTTTAATAGTATGCATTGATGATTGATGTAAAACTATGAATACTTAAATATAATAAAGCTTAGGTAAACATCATAATCATTTGGGACTAATACGATTAAAGTAGTTAATCTTAAAAAATGTAATAACATAATTTCAATGTTGAATTGCAAGTTTATTCTAAAAAAGTAACAACAAGTAGTTTACGCAATAACTACACAGAATCATCACGCATCAGATCAATGATCTCATTAGGGATTCTTGGTTTCCTTGGTTTGTGCACCAGGACAAAGATTTCATTTGGAGAATGCCAAAAAGTTGCATTCAACTCAATTAGACCTTTGGTACTAAATTCTGAATAGATGAAAAACATTTTTCCTATAATCGTCGTGTTTGAGCTCCATATAACCATATTCAACACAACCATCACCTACGTAGATTGGTTGGGATTTATTAGAATTATGCAACCTCCGTTGGCGTCAAAATCTATTTTCCTTAAGGCAGCAAGCGATATGACATGTCCTCACTTATTGTGATGACTTTTGGATCAGTAGAACATTTAAACACTATCCCTTAATATGGTGAAATCATGTCACCATCGCAATGCATAAAAGTGAATACATTCTTCGTGTTTTTAGCAGTATGGTGAATATCAGTCAAAAGTGTTGAGTTGCATCTAACCCCTACATCTAACCCCTACTGCTATATATATTAGGTTACCAAATATTCTCTTGTGACTCATACCAACACCTAAGATCGCATCAACAATATAAACTATTTAGATTGAGTCTGAGTCTTAATTAATTACGTTGGTTTGTGCAATTCAAAAAAATAGTGTTCAGTCAAATCTTGTAAAAAACATTGTCCAGTCACATTGTCTCAAAACAAGCAATTTGAGGTCAAATCGTATGGGAAAAGGTATTGTTGGGTCAAATCATCTCAAAAAATCAATGTCTAGTCAATTTTGAAAATATTATGAATACACTCAAATACCAAGGGGGTGAATTAGTATAATCTTGACCCTTTAAAAAAACATTTATGAAATCAGAGTATAGGATCTTAATCATTTTTAAAACCAATAGGACTTTAATTCAATCAAACCACTCAGTCCAAGATTCCAATAAAAAAAAACTGCACTTGTTGAGTAATGAAGAAATCACAATAGTTAAGAGATCAAGATAGCAAGAAGAGATAGAACAATAGAAATTAACACAAGCACATATACTGGTTCACTTCTCAAGAGAAGCTACATTCAGTTCTTCTAATCAAATTAGATTAGAGTTCCACTAATTCAAATGTATTCTTTACAAGCAATTATAAGTGATCTTCTCTATCAACCCTAGACAAAGAATCAGAATTCTAACACCCTATTAGAAATCAAATCACAAAGATCCTGAGATTCCTATGCAGATCTTTACCTCTAGATAACACTACTTTAGAAAGCTTGAAAGAAACTCTTTGAACTTAGCCTTACAAAAGTATTTTGAAACTCAAAACAATCTACAAGTTTAAGAGAGACACAATCTGTGATCCTTGATGGATGAATGAATGCACGAATGATTTTATCGATCAACACTAGGTTGCATGAAATCAAAGCTCAGAATCAACTCTCTTGAAAAAATTTTCTCAACTCATCTTCAACTATGAAGCAAAATGATCTTTTAATCTCAAGCAAGAAATCTAATACTCAGAAAATTATTTCTTGGACAATGAGAACTTTAGCTTGTGTTGGGATTTCGTAAATCTCTAATAGACTGAAGTATGATTATATTTGAAATCACAAACCCAAGCAGCTTTAAATAGAAAACAGTTTTAACAGACAGTAATCGAGTATTTTAACATATGTAATTGATTATTTATCCAAGTAATCGATTAAAATGATCTTGAGACAAACTGGAAAACTTTCACGAACAGAGTAATCGATTATTCCATAAAGTAATTGATTAAAGCAGTCAATCTCAGTTATGCAATAAGCCTTGGTAATCAATTACAGATTCTGGTAATCGATTAAGGCAGTCATGTGCAATTTCTTGAATAAGCCTATGTAATTGATTACAGATTGTGGTAATCGATTAAGGCAGTAATGCATGTTTTAGAAATATAACTATGTAATCGATTACGATCAGCTTGTAATCAATTATAGTGTTCGTCATGGCTTTTCCAGAATCAACCAAAAGCTGGTAATCTATTATATCCTTGTATAATCGATTAAAGCAGACAAAATCATGGAATATGCATAGATAAAATCTTAAGTTCTTTTCTTAAAACATTTTATGCATGAATATGTTTATGCTTTATGCAATGCAAGGATCAGAAGATAAGCCTTCTTAAACCATTCTACAATTTACAAATAACTTCAATTGAATGGCATGTAAAAAACTAAAACCTTCAAGTGAGAAGGGCTTTATCCTTAATCTTCTTCTTCAACTCCTCTTATATCTAACAAATTTGTATTGAAAAAATGTAATGCTCATTATTTTAAATGCATTTTTTAGTGTTCATTCAATTAACAAGTGTAAACTGAAAATCATCATAATAGGACATAATTAACAAGGACAATTAATGTCGTTTGTGTCCACCAGTTCAACATCTAGGAGGTTGTTTGTTTCTTGTTGGTTGTCGACATACTCGTCCATGCTATTGTGGTTGAAGTTATTCATCAGGAACAACATGTTGCTCTTCTTAGACAAAGTCATTAATGGAAGAACTGAAGAACTGCTCATAAAGAACTCTGGTGTTTGGAGATCTATACTTATGAGGTTGCTCATAAAGTCTTCTTTGCTAGCACTGAAGAGTTGCGAATCATACCCATAATCTTCTTGATGATGGTGAGGTTGTGGCGTGAATTCATATGATTGAGGATGTGGTTGAAGTCCTTCAAAATGCATGCTGGCAACAACTGGTGGGCCATATTGTGGAGGATGTAAAATATAGGAACACTTGACACTTAACCAAGAGGGGGGTGAATTGGTTAGGCTTGGTAAATTAAAAATTTCTTTGACAAAATCAGAGTTTCCCTTTGGATCTTTATCACTTTAGTAACCAAGAATCTTTATTCAATCAAATGTTCAGTCCAAGGTATCCAATAGCTCAAGATTGAATTAGTAAACAAGGTAATATTATCCAGTTAAATAGAATATCATCAAGAAAGATATCAATATCAAAACGCACAAGATTTATACTGGTTCACTTCAAACACTATGAAGCTACATCCAGTTTTCTTCCACTAAACACTAGAATGGAGTTCTACTATTGCAATATTTATGTTCTTACAAGTAATAACAAAGTCTCTCTTTATCCACCCTAGATAAAGTTCGGAAATCTAAAACACTATTAGATTCTTAGAGACAACCCCACTGAGAACACTACTCAGTAAATGTTGAATTGAGGGAAGCCACTTGAAGCACAAAGGATAAATTGATTCAAGAAGAAAGGTTTTGAACTTTCAACATGCCATGAAGCCTTGAAGATTAATTTGTGATTGAATGTAAAAGAAAAAAAAATTTCTGGTGATCCAAATGCATTGCATTCATATCATTCATTGAATCTATGTGGTTATGAAAAAGAGTTCACAAGGATTTGATAAAATTGCATAAGTTTTTAAATCAAATCTTAAGGTTTTGGAAAAATAAGTTTCTTTCTGATATAATCGATTATTTCAACAAAACAATCGATTATTTTGATCTTTGTATTTTCTGGAAAACCTTTCAAGAACAATGTAATCGATTACTTGTCGGGTTAATCGATTATTTTCACTTGATTCACTTTTTTGAATGCCTTGATGAACATTGTAATCGATTACCAATGAACTGTAATTGATTACATCAGCTAAAACTAGAAATCATCTTTCTGTCTTAATCGATTACCCAAGATAGTAATCGATTACATCATATGCTATGCTTGCATGCTTTTCTGTCTTAATTGATTACCAAAATCTGTAATTGATTACCCAATGCATATCTTGGCTTAGAAGCTTTCTGGCTTAATCGATTACCAGAGATTGTAATCGATTACATAGTTCAAACTCGTTTTATATACCTTCCTGGTATAATCGATTACCAAAGGAAGTAATCGATTACACAGTGCTTTCTTTATTGAACATCCTTCTGGTGTAATCGATTACTCATCGTAATAATCGATTATTTTGATTGAAAACCATACCTAGAATTTTTATGAACACACTATTCGATTACAAGCTTGATTTAATCGATTATATAAGTAAAATAATCGATTACAGGAGCGTATTTAATCAATTACCAACGGTTACTAAAGTTTGTTATAAATAGAACCTTGGCTCAGCTGTTTTTCTAACTTGACCAATTCGTATTGCTGAGCATTCAAAGGCTTTTCAAACACTCTTTAGTGATTCTTTGGGTTCATAAGGTTCTTGCTTTCACAATACATTCATGAGTTGTTAGATTGATGTAAAAGCAAAAAGGTTCTTTCAAAGTTTTAAGGAAGTATTGTTCTTAATTTGTTTTCTACATACAACCTGATTTAATCATTCATATGTACATCATTCATTGGATCATCAGGTGACTTCTTTCCTCAAACTTTGCTGTTGTATCTCTGTAATTCAAATTTTATAAAGATTGGCTTATTATAAATGGGTTTTTTGCATGATAACTAGGGATAGGGTTTCTCTAGGAGTTGCTGAGTAGTGTTCTCAGTGGGGTTAGTCTCTAAGGATCTAATAGTGCTTTAGATATCTTAACTTTATCAAGGGTTGATAAAGAGAGGCTTGTAATATCTTGTAAGAATATTATTTGCAATAGTGGAACTCCATTCTAGGGTTAAGTGGAAGAACTGGATGTAGCTTCATAGTGTTTGAAGTGAACCAGTATAAAATTGTGGTTGATCTTTATTCTAATCTCTTCATCTCCTAATTACTTTGATTTGTGAATCAAATTATTTGCTCAGAAAAAATTTCAATTGTCTATTGATTTTCTTGACAGAGGAATTTGATTGAATATATGATTAGTGATTTCAAAACAATTTTAAAGTGATAAAGACCTGTGGAAACTCTAATTTGAAAATTTTAATTTTCCAAGGTACAACTAATTCACCCCCTTCTTGGTTGTATTGAAGTGTTCCTATCTTTTTCAATTGGCATCAAGAGCTGGTTCTTGTAAGTTACTCAAGGTCACTTTTTCTTTTCCAAAAGAAATATGAATACTTCACAAATAACCTTTAAGGAGGGTGCCTCTTTAAACAGACCTCCTATGTTTGAAGGGAAACATTTCAGCTTTTGGAAAAATAGAATGAAAATCTTTATTTAATCAAATGACCCAGGAGCATGGAATGCAATAGTAAAAGGTCCTTTTATTACAAAGAAAACTGTGGCAGATGAATTGATTCCCAAAAAATGGGATTGTTAATTCAAGAGGAGTCATGCAATGGATGAACTGGAATCAAGCCTTAAGTATTTTGTGCTTTTAACATGCCTCATTGGAAAATGTCAAAGAAAGCTATTGAAGACCAATTTGATTCATGTAAAAGGAAAGCTTAGTAATCTGATAATCCAAAAGCATATCATGCATTATCATTCATTCTGGGTTGTTTGAATTAAGGTCTAAGTAAAAGGCATTCACAAGTAAAGTGTTTAAAAAGATAAGTTTTTGGAAAAATGTTGTTTTCCTGCATTAATCGATTACTGCATTGATGGCATCGATTATTTTGTTCTTCATGCCTTCTGGAAAACACATCAAGATCATTGTAATCGATTACATATTGAATTAATCGATTACATAGGCTAAATAAGAAAACTCATGTTAAATGCCTTAATCGATTACCAACTATTTGTAATCGATTACATCCATGCAAATGAATAACATGCCCTGGTGGCTTAATCGATTACCACAATTTTGTAATCGATTACTTAGTGCATTTTGTAACACCCCGTAGGCCTCCGGTGTGTTATCATTAATAATATCAGATAGCGTTTTATAAGCGTAAAATATGACTTAGCAGAATCATAGAGTCGTTTTTCTTGATTCAATATGTATGGAATTTACTTAAAACAACAAGCATTCATATATGGTACATCATACACGCCTCTGCTGATCCAGTTTCTCATAAGTATACATAGATAGATCACATACATACACGATATAGACAGGAGGAAATCCATCTCATATAATAACATCATAGTTCTGTACAGTCAGTTACATCAGATATTACACCACATCAGGGTGACACAAAAGAATAGTTGCCCACATCGAGGGTATACAAACTATATAACCCATAACAGGGTACAAAACATAACACAACACAAAAATGAGCCTTCCAGCTCCTTCTGCTACTCTCAGCCAAACAAAATGTCTCTACTCGGGCCTCCTGCCCTGAGACTGCTCTCTTCTATCTGAAGAGTCACCTGAAATCACAAATTCCCACACGGGTGAGATATCCATCTCAGTAAGCTCAGGGTCCTTGGGAAATCATTCCCGCCCTGGCCCACAATTCATAACACAGCATCAGACAAGCATACATATCTAGTCAATATCACATCAATGGCAGAGATTCACTCAATGCCGTTTCACATGGCAGAGATTCACTCAATGCCCAACTATCTGGCAGAGATTCACTCAATGCCTCAGCTCATGGCAGAGATTCACTCAATGCCGTCAGAATCTGGCAGAGATTCACTCAATGCCTCAATATATGGCAGAGATTCACTCAATGCCATTTCCAGGTCACAACACAGGCAAGTTCATTTATACAGCATCATATCAGTATGCAACACCCAATACATGCAGTATGAATATGACCATCACTCCCCAGGAGTGTGGTGTGCAACCAAATGGGAATCAATCCCCCAGGGACTCAGAACTTACCTGGCAAGGTATCAGTCTGCAGTTCCTGTCCAGTTCTGTGGTTCTTGCCACCAACAATCTCAGAATCAAGGCCTAATCAAGGCACATGTAAATCTTATATTAAAATAAGCCCTCAGGCATACAATTCACAGAACAGATCATATCAGAAATCCCCTATCCTAGGGTTTAATCAAATTCTGCCCACACAAGGCTTTTTCTCAGTTCATCATAAGCATAACTACGGCTCTGGCCTATCAGCAGATACTCACGAGTGCCCATTTCACAGGCCACACAGGTATCACAGAGCCAACATACAAAGTCATCAGAATCAAAAACCGGAAGCTATTCCTTCACCATTACATTGTCCTGAGTAAGTTTCTCTACAGGACCCTGGGCCAATTCTAGCCCTATCTCACTGTGGGTCACATTACTCAGGAAATCCCAAATTCACAGAGAAGCAAGAGAACTCAGGTTCCTTACCTCAGTAGCGAACAAGGAGACCTCAGGACAGCTTCTCCGAGCTCTAATGTCCGTCCCCCGCTGTATGTCTCGCCTATTCTCAAGTTCTCTGAGGTTTTCCACTTAAGAACTCACCCTCTCACTCCCCAAGGGTTTTTCAAGTACAGGTGAAAGATTTCAGCTTTTTAATTGGTTCTAACAAGGTTATAGATCTTAGGACAGTGTTTAAACTAGCATGTAAGGTCTTAGAAAGCTTGGAAACTCATCAATGGAGGCTGGGGGTCGTGGGGAAGAAGAGGGAATAGTATTTCCCTTCAAAAACGCGTTTGACCCTTTATATACTCAGCATGCCCGAGGTCTGGCGCGACCCGCGCCAGCCCTGACGCTACTCGCGCCACTATGGCGGTGCTGGTGGCGCGACTCGCGCCGCTCTCGCGCCAACCGCGTGGGAGTCCGGAGACATTGGCGCCAACCGCGCCACACCGGCACTGATCGCGACAAACTCCAGATCCATGGCGCCACTCGCGCCACCTTGGCGCTAATCGCGTCAAACTCCAGAGACTGTGGCGCTACTCGCGCCAATCTGACGCTACTCGCGCCAGATTCCAGAGGACCTGGCGCTGATCGCGCCATCCTGGCGCCATCCACGCCACACCCCTGTAAAAGGCTTTCTGATGTGAATCCCCGCGTGACTTAGGGTTATCACACATTTACAAAACATGTGTAACTGTCTTAATCGATTACTTCACGAAATAATCAATTACATTGTTCATTGCTCAAACCTAGAAAATATCAGGAACATTTTAATCGATTACATTCTTGGATTATTCAATTACATATATAATCGATTACAGGAGCGTGTTTAATCGATTATTTTCAGTTAGAAAGCTGTTATAAATAGAAACCTCTTGCTCTATTTTTACAACTTTTGAGAAATTCGTATACTGAGCAATCACAACTGCTTATGAGCTTTCTTTAGTGAGATTTCTGAATTTCTAACATCATATAGGCTTCACAAATTTGTATGGGATTTTGATTTGATGAAGTGAAGCATCATCATTGTTTCAAAGCATAAGGAAATGAATGCATTGAGTTTGTAATCTCTCTTTCAACCTGATTGAATCATTCATATGCATATATTCTTTGGATTATCAGGTGATATCTTTCCTTAGTCTTTGAAGGTGTAATTCTTTTAGTCGATTTGTTGTAAAGATTGGCTTATTGCAAATGGGTTTCTTGCTTGATGTTTAGAGATAGTGTTTCTCTAAGGGGAACTGAGTAGTGTTCTCAGTTTGGGTTTTGGTCTCTAAGGGTCTAATAGTGTTTTGGATCTCTAAACTTTATCTAGGGTTGATAAAGAGAGGCTTGTAATATCTTGTAAGAATATTTTTGCAATAGTGAAACTCTACTCTAGTGTTGAGTGGAAGAACTGGACGTAGCTTCATAGTGTTTGAAGTGAACCAGTATAAAAATCTATGGTTAATCTGTCTTCTCTTCTTTTCATCTCTAAATTGCTTTGGTTGTGATTCAAATTGTTTGTATATAAAGTTTTTCTCAGTCTATTGGTTTCTTGACAAAGGAATTTGATTGAATACAAGAGTCTTGGTTTTAAATATTTTTTTAAAGTGATAAAGATCCTGTGGCAACTCTGATTTGTAAAATTTTAATTTACCAAGGTTCAACCAATTCACCCCCCCTCTTGGTTGTATAGAAGTGTTCCTTTTTTTCAATTGGCATAAAGAGCTAGTTCTTGAAAGTTACTCAAGATCACTTTTTCTTTTCATAAAAAGGAATCATGAATACTTCTCAAATAACCTTTAAGGAGGGTGCCTCTTTGAACAGACCTCCTATGTTTGAAGGGGAACATTTTAGTTTTTGGAAAAATAGAACGAAGATCTTTATTCAATCAAATGACCCAGGTGCTTGGATTGCAATAGAAAAGGGTCATTTTATTCCAAAGAAAACTATTGCAAATGAATTGATTCCCAAAGAATGGGATGAGATGATTGATGCTGAACAAAGGGCTGCACAATATGATTTTAAAGCCAAAAATATGATCACCTCTGCACTTTCCTCTGATGAATTTTTCAGGACCGTGAGATGCACTAGTGCAAAAGAGATGTGGGAGATGCTGGAAATTACTCATGAAGGAACTGAAGAAGTTAGAAGATCAAGGAAGCATGCTTTGATCCATGAGTATGAGATGTTCAAGATGAACACCAATGAGAGCATTTCTCAGTTGTAGACCAGATTTACTCACATTGTAAATCATCTCTTGGGTCTTGGAAAGGTTTATGACACTGAAGAATTAAACATCAAAATATTAAAGTGTTTGACAAGACCTTGGCAACCAAAAGTTACAGCAACCAAGGAGTCCAAGGACTTATCAAAGATGTCCGTGGCTGCACTATTTGGTAAGCTTCTTGAATATGAATTAGAAATGTCTCAATTAACATCTTATGAAGATGCAGAAAAGAAAACAAGAAGCATAGCCTTGAAAGCTGCAACTTTGAGAGCTGAAAAGGAAGAGGAAACAAGTGAAGAGGATGATGAAGATAATTTGAACTTAGTGGTCAAAAGATTCAGCAAATTCCTGAAGAAAAACAAGAATAAGAAGTTTAACAAAGACAACAAAAATAGCAACACCAACAACAACCTCAACAAGAAGATTGACAACAATTTTACATGTTTTGAGTGTGGCAAGCCAGACCATATCAAATCTGAGTGCTCAATCTACTTGAGGAAACAACAAGAAGAAGGCAAGTTGAAAAAGGAAGGGAAAGCCAAAAGAGCATACATAGCTTGGGAAGATAATGAGTCAACAACATCAGATTCTTCCACAGAAAATGAAGAAGCTAACATGTGTCTCACCTCAACCATCAATGATGATGATGATGATTTACTAAGTGAAGGAGATGAGGTAAATTCTGAACTTGATCAAGCTATTCATACTTTTCAAGAAATGTATGAGGAAGCCCAAAACTTGCAAAATCCAATAATAGGCTTAGAGGAAATCTTAGATGGCACACTGAAAAAATTACTGATTTACAAAATAAGATTTGCAACTTGAAAGAAGAAAATGAAAAACTTGTTTCAAGTTACAAATTGAATGGCTATGTGTGTGCTTCTTCTTCTAGCAATGTTGACAAGTATAACTTGCTTCAAAAAGATTTTGATGAGTATAAACAAAGCCAAGGTGAAAAACATATGTTGCTTATGGCTGAAAACAGTGATTTGATTGATCTCTTGAGAAAGTTTTACAAGGGAAAATGCAACTTGGCTGAAATGCTAAGTGTGCAAAGATATGCTGGAGATACTTCTGGTTTGGGGTATAAATATGGTTCAAAATCAATGGGTAAAATAGCTTTTGTACCTCCAAAACAGAAGAATCAAAAGTGACAAAAAAACTCAAGAGTTAATCAAAATTCTGGATTTAGAAAAACCTCAAAATCTGTGTCACTTGCAACTATTGTATGGAAAACGGGCACACTTCATTTAAGTGCTATGCTAGGAGATTCTATGTGCCTAATGGTGATTGCATTTGGATTCCTAAAAGAAAGAAAAATGCTAACCCCTATGGACCCAACTTCAATTGGGTACCTTCCCTTGGAATCTGATTTAAATTTTGCAGGTGTGTCTAAGAGCTAGAACATCAACTTGGTATCTTAATAGTGGATGCTCTAGACAGATGACTAGAGACATGTCCCTACTCTCAAATCTAACTCTCAAAGAAGGAGGATATGTCACCTATGGAGACAATAATAAAGGGAAGATAATTGGAGAAGGTAACATTGGAGACAGCTTCAGAGCAAAGATAAAAAAATGTGCTGTATGTAGATGGATTGAAGCACAATTTACTGAGCATAAGTCAGCTGTGTGACAAAGGCTTTAAAGTGAATTTCAACAAAGATTGCTGCATAATTTCTAAGATAAAAGTGGTGAGGTACTGCACATAGGTAAAAGGAAAGGTAACATATATGTGCTATTAATTGATCATGCATTATTCCATAAATCTTCTTGCCTAATAAGCAAAGTTTATGAAACATGGCTGTGGCATAGAAGACTAAGTCATATAAACATGCATCACATGAAGAAGCTCATAAGAAAAGATTTAGTAATTGGATTACCCAAACTCAAGTTTGAGAAGGACAAACTTTGTGATGCTTGTCAAAAGGGGAAACAAACAAAGAACTCCTTTCAAAGTAAAAATATTGTTTCCACCTCTAGACCACTTGAACTTCTTCACATTGATCTGTTTGGTCCTTCTAGAACAATGAGTTTAGGTGGGAATTATTATGGACTTGTGATTGTGGATGATTACTCTAGATACACTTGGACTTTGTTTTTGAAATCCAAAAGTGATGCTTTCCTTGCTTTTAGAAAAATGGCTAAGCTTACTCAAAATGAGAAAGACTGTAAAATTGTCTCAATAAAAAGTGATCATGGTGGTGAATTCCAAGATGAACATTTTGAAAATTCTGTGAGGAAAATGGAATTAACCATAATTTTTCAGCTCCAAGAACACTCCAACAAAATGGTGTTATGGAAAGGAAAAATAGATCTCTTGAGGAAGGAGCTAGAACACTTCTTAATGAGTCTAACTTGCCTAAGTATTTTTGGGCTGATGCTGTAAGCACTGTATCTTATACTTTGAATAGATTACTCAGAAGACCTATTTTAAAGAAAACCCCTTATGAGCTATACAAAGGAAGAAAGCCTAACATTTCTCATTTAAGAGTATTTGGCAGCAAGTGTTTTGTATTGAACAATGGGAAAGAATCCCTAGGAAAATTTGATGCTAAGGCAAATGAAGCAATTTTCCTTGGATATTCATTACATAGCAAGGCTTATAGAGTATTCAACAAAAGAACAATGTGCATTGAAGAATCTGTACATGTGATTTGTGATGAAACTAATCCCTCTAAGGAGGAAAAAGAAATTGATAATGATGCAGGTCAGCTGGAAGAGTTAATTGAAATAGACAAAACCTCAACCAAATATGAAGAACCAAGTACTGAAACAAAATCCACAACTCCTGTTCAAGTGCCTAAAGATTGGAGAACAACAAGAGACTTATCACTTGACAAGATCATAGGTGAAGTTTCAAAGGGAGTATCTACTAGATCCTCATTAAAAAACCTATGTTGTGACATGACTTTTGTTTCTCAAATTGAACCTAAGAACATTGATCAAGCCTTGAATGATGAACATTGGATGCATGCCATGCGTGATGAGCTCAATCAGTTTAAGAGGAATGAAGTTTGGGAACTTGTTCCTAGACCCTCATCTCTTAAACCCATTGGCACTAAATGGGTTTTTAGAAACAAACTTGATGAGAGTGGAATCATAGTCAGAAATAAAGCTAGATTGGTGGCTAAAGGCTATAACCAAGAAGAAGGCATAGACTATGAGGAAACATTTGCTCCA
>PYAF01002964.1:14654-29128 GCA_007407185.1 Glycine tomentella | reverse complement strand
ATATCATGTGAATAAATGCTAAGTCAATCACAGAAGCTTTTAACACTTGTTCTTGGAAAGATATTGATTGATTTTCAGGTGTGAAAGGCTTAGATAAAAACTTTGATGCTTCATCAAATTAATCACAAGACCCAATGCTATTCAATTCAAAATTTGGCATGTTTAAAGCCAAAAAGGGGGAGATTGTTGAATTGAGGGGAAGCCACTTGAAGCACAAAGGATAAATTGATTCAAGAAGGAAGGTTTTGAACTTTCAACATGCCATGAAGCCTTGGAGATTAATTTGTGATTGAATGTAAAAAAAAGAAAGCATTTCTGGTGATCCAAATGCATTGCATTCATATCATTCATTGAATCTATGTGGTTATGAAAAGAGTTCACAAGGCTTTGATAAAATTGCATAAGTTTTTAAATCAAATCTTAAGGTTTTGGAAAAATAAGTTTCTTTCTGATATAATTGATTATTTCAACAAAACAATCGATTATTTTGATCTTTGTATTTTCTGGAAAACCTTTCAAGAACAATGTAATCGATTACTTGTCGGGTTAATCGATTATTTTCACTTGATTCACTTTTTAAAATGCCTTGATGAACATTGTAATCGATTACCAATGAACTGTAATCGATTACATCAGCTAAAACTAGAAATCATCTTTCTGTCTTAATCGATTACCCAAGATAGTAATCGATTACATCATATGCTATGCTTGCATGCTTTTCTGTCTTAATCGATTACCAAAATACGTAATCGATTACCCAATGCATATCTTGGCTTAGAAGCTTTCTGGCTTAATCGATTACCAGAGATTGTAATCGATTACATAGTTCAAACTCGTTTTATATACCTTCTTGGTATAATTGATTACCAAAGGAAGTAATCGATTACACAGTGCTTTCTTTATTGCACATCCTTCTGGTGTAATCGATTACTCATCGTAATAATCGATTATTTTGATTGAAAACCATACCCAGAATTTTTATGAACACATTAATCGATTATAAGCTTGATTTAATCGATTATATAAGTAAAATAATTGATTACAGGAGCGTATTTAATCGATTACCAACGGTTACTAAAGTTTGTTATAAATAGAACCTTGGCTCAACTGTTTTTCTAACTTGACCAATTCGTATTACTAAGCATTCAAAGGCTTTTTAAACACTCTTTAGTGATTCTCTAGGTTCATAAGGTTATTGCTTTCACAATACATTCATGAGTTGTTAGATTGATGTAAAAGCAAGAAGGTTCTTTCAAAGTTTTAAGGAAGTATTGTTCTTAATCTGTTTCTACATACAACCTGATTTAATCATTTATATGTACATCATTCATTGGATCATCAGGTGACTTCTTTCCTTAAACTTTGCTGTTGTATCTCTGTAATTCAAATTTTGTAAAAATTGGCTTATTGTAAATGGGTTTCTTGCATGATAACTAGAAATAGGGTTTCTCTAGGAGTTGCTGAGTAGTGTTCTCAGTGGGGTTAGTCTCTAAGGATCTAATAGTGTTTTAGATATCTGAACTTTATCTAGGGTTGATAAAGAGAGGCTTGTAATATCTTGTAAGAATATTATTTGCAATAGTGGAACTCCATTCTAGGGTTGAGTGGAAGAACTGGATGTAGCTTCATAGTGTTTGAAGTGAACCAGTATAAAATTGTGGTTGATCTTCATTCTAATCTCTTCATCTCCTAATTGCTTTGATTTGTGAATCAAATTATTTGCTCAGAAAAAATTTCAATTGTCTATTGATTTTCTTGACAGAGGAATTTGATTGAATATAAGATTGGTGATTTCAAAACAATTTTAAAGTGATAAAGATCCTGTGGAAACTCTGATTTGAAAATTTTAATTTACCAAGGTACAAGCAATTCACCCCCATTCTTGGTTGTATTGAAGTGTTCCTATCTTTTTCAGTAAACCCCTAGAGAAACTCTATCTCTAGTTTACAAGCAAGAAACCCAATTACAATAGACCATCAAATACAAGTTTTCAAAAAAATTACAACCACAAAGTTTAAGGAGAGAAAACACCTGATGATCCAATGAATGATATGCTTATGAATGAATATATCAGGTTGAATGATGAAAAACAAACTCAAAACATCTATTTCCTTAACCTTTGAAAAGACTCTTCTTGCTTCAAGAATCACTTAATAACTCATAAGAGTCTTAGTGAAGACAAGCACTCATAGAACCCAGAAAAATTACCAAGAAAGTGTTTAGAAAGCTTAGGTAGGCTCAAAATACGAATTGATCAAGTTACTAAACAAGCTGAGCAGGGGTTCTATTTACAACAAACTTTTCTAACCGTCAGTAATCGATTAAACGCGCTCAATAATCGATTATTTCACTTATGTAATCAATTAAATCAAGCATGTAATCGATTAAAGGGTTATATAAAAATCTGGATTGAAGCAACGAACAGAATAATCGATTATTTCGATACGTAATCGATTAAAACAGGAAGCTTCATAATCATGAAATAAACTATGTAATCGATTATAGATTTTGGTAATCGATTAAAGCAGGAGGCTTCATAAACATAAAATAGACAGAGTAATCGATTACAAATTCTGGTAATCGATTTAAAGAAGCAAGATATGTTAAGCATAGGCATATGATGTAATCAATTACAATATTTGGTAATCGATTAAGACAGAGAAATGATTTTTCCTGTTAAGCCTATGTAATCGATTACAGTTCAAAGGTAATCGATTAAAATGATCATCAAGGCAGTTTATATGTGAACCAAGGCAAATTAATTGATTAAACCGATATGTAATCGATTACATTGTTCTTGAAAAGTTTTCCAGAAAGCACTAAGAACAATATAATCGATTATTACAAATAAGTAATCGATTAAATCAGTAGAAAATTTATTTTTCCAAAAACCTTTGATTTAACTATTAGACATAAGCATTTTATCAAGGCCTTGTGAATTCTAATTATTTAAACTAATCTAATGAATGAATGATGTGAATGCAATATACTTGGATCACCAGAAATGCTTCTTCCTTTTACATTTAATCACACATAATTCTTCAATACTTCAAGGCATGTTGAAAGCTAAAACCAAGCTTTGATTCTTTATCCATTCTTCAAGTAATTCCGTTGAATCCAATAGAGGATGTTGTTCAGTTTCCATACCTGGAGCTAAGTGAGATGTGGCAGTAATGTTTGGATGAGTTCCATATTATTTTAGGCAAATTTTTGAATTTACTCGGTACCAATTCATGTAGTGACTCATGTTCAATATTTCCTAGAATTTGTTGACCGATTAACACATCTATTTTTCCTTCCAAATTGTAATCCACTATTGATGTTCCTCTGCCCAATTTGTGTCACTATGTCCTCCCATGTCAGTATGATGGATTTTGTCAAGATCGTGTGGTGGATTTGGTATGTTTTGACAAAGTCCAAATTGGAGTATAATCCTATCAGTTTGTTGTCATACTAGCATTGGGAAACAGATTAAAGCAACACAAATGTTAGGGTTTTATTTCATGTTATATTCAACTTATAGGTTAAGTATAACCCAATCATGATTTAGTAACTGAACTATCATCTAGGTCATCTCCCAAAGGAATAAATGAGGGATATCATGTAATTATTTAACAAAGAACTAGGTTTTTGTATTTTTGTTTTGTGATTATTATGAAATAAATAACAAAATAAATTGCAATAAAAATTAAATAACGATAAAATAATTAAGTAAAGATAGAAATACTAGACTTGGATGGTGACATCAATCTTGATGAATGAATGTCTAGGTTTGGACTTGAAATTTGCTCGATCCATTGTAACTTCACAATTCTCTACTCATCTCTCTTGTTCATCCTCAATTCACTAATGTATTCTAACCCAGCTCTCGCATGGTCACGAATTCTAAAGTACTTGCCCAATACTTAAGCCCTTGGACATACTGACAACACCAATCAACATTAATGGTTGAAAATTAACGAGACTTAATCAAGATTATTCTATCCTAGAGATAATCTCAATTAAGTACTTGATTCATGTCGGGTTTCAACAAGGTTCGACAAAGTGCAAGTCAATTCCTGAATTCATCAATAAAATGACCAATCAAATAAAAACATTAAGTATGGAAACAAATAAAGAACTTAAGATGAAGTATTGAATTGATAGAATTAATGTGAAACAAGGTTCATCCTTTCCTCTCCTAGGTGGAAGGAATTGCACTCATAAAAATAATACAATGAAACCTAGAGTGTTAGGCGTCTATTAGGTGAAAGCCTAAAATATAATTCTAAGAACTGCTCGGGACTTCTACTATATTACGATGAATGCCTATCCTCCTATTTATAGAATTGTAGCTAAGTTTAATTAAGGAGATAATCATAAGAAATCACAAACAAATAATATCTCTAATTAATTCAAGTAATTATCTTTTTCTTCAGTTGATTTATCCTTGAAGAATGTCTTGCTCTTGATTTTCCTAGCTTTTACATTCAATTTTCGCAATTTCTCCTTCCAGAACTTTCTGCTGATTTTTCTAGAGCTCCTACCAGGATGACATGTTTTTGCTAAAAAACTGTCAAAAATTCATTAAAAATAACTAAAACATAAAATTCTACCTAAGACAAAGTGAAAATTGGATTTAAAGCTAATTTGATTCAAAATAAGGCCTAAAGTTAACTAAAATGCCAAATAAATGTCACAAAATGCATATGAAAATTCGGTAAATTTGATGTTGATCAACAAACACTCCATATTTGATGTATGGTTGAACCCATTAGCCATTAAGTTTCCCAAATCTACTTTGCCATGAAACCCAAACTTCAAGAATCCTCCAAGAACCCAAGTTGTTCTCTCTTTCACATGGAAACTATGGCTGAAAGGAAGCTTCAAATGTGCAGCAATGGAAGATGGAAAATGTAAAAGATGAACGTGGATGGCACCATGGAGAAGATTTCCAATAAGCATGGGAAGAATCGCCAAAATAACATGAAGCCATTGATAAGACCCCAGTGGTTCTTGTACAAGAATAAGAGAGAAACTATCAAAAAGCACTTAGCTTTGCATTCATTTGTCAAAATTCCAGATCCTTACATTCTGTTTTGGATAGCCTTATATAGAAAAATGAATATAACTGAATGTAATCGATTAATACATCCATGTAATTGATTAATTACTCTTAAGTAATCAATTAATGGTCATGTAATCAATTATTTTGTTCTTGATCTTTCTGGAAACAGATGTATGAACAAAGTAATTGATTATTTCATTATGTAATCGACTAACACAGAGTTCTCCCATTTTTCAAAGTGTTGTGCAATCTATTACAGATAACTGGTAATCGATTACTAGTAATCGATTACAGATAAATGGTAATCGATTAAAATAGACAAGACTTGTTTCTGTGTTATACTGAGTTGTTAATAATCAATTACATATACATGGTAATCGATTAACACAGACATGAATTGTTCTGTGTTTGTAATGAATTGGTGTGCTTCTTCATGCTTGTCCAAAAGATACAAGTTAACTTCGATGTGGTCTTGAAGGGCTTGATTTCTAGCTATTGTCATGGGTCCTCTAAAGCTCATCAAAGGAAGTTCTTCAAGTCCTCCTTCAAGTTCTCATTCTTGACCTTGAGCTTGTAATGAACCTCCATCAATATTTTTGAATATTTGTATGCATGTTTTCACAGAAATGACTGAAACCCTTTGTACAACATCCAATGGAACTAAAAAAATAATTTTCGTTAATAATTTTATATAATGTAATTGATGTTTAAATAAATAAAACAAAAACCAAATGGTTCAACCTCTTCGTTGCACATGTGGTTGAATCTTGACCTATGGCTTATAATATCACCGTGTGGGATTCCAGAAAATCGTAGCCCTCTACCATTCTACCTAGTTAGATGTAATACGTTAGTGCCAAATACTTTATAAAAAATGGACTTTGTTTGACTGATACATTTTTGTTTACTTAGTTGCAATTGGATATGACGGTTGGCGCTCGACCCTTGGTTGAATGAATGACATGTGATACCATGCCAAAGACTGCAACTTAAGTGAAAATAATCGATTAAATGGACGATTTAATCGATTACATTCAGTTGAAACAGTTTTTTATAAAAAGTTGTTGGGTCTTTTTGATTTAAACAGAACATAACACTTTGAAATTTTTCATTGCTCTCAAAAGCCTTCTGTATTTAAAGAAGATAACACTGAGTCTTAAAGCTCTTGTCCCATAATTCAAGATCTTCATGCATCATTGATAGTATTCTTTTTGGACAAGATTTCAAAGGAGTTTCTTGGAGAGCTTGGTCTGAAACTTGCTTTTTTTCAACCTGATTCCAGATTGGTAAACGCATGCATTTTCATTCTTTGGATCATAAGGTTGTATCTCCCCTTTAAACTCTAGTTGTAATTCGTTTTTACATTTTAGCTTGTTAGTTTCTATTACAAAAGGGTTCTTTAAGCTTGTCCAGAGTAAGGTTCTCTAGAGGGAAGAGTAGAGAAGGTTTCTCTATGTCTTGATCATTAGAAGTCTAAAGGATATTTAAATTTCCATTTTTTTATCTAGGGTTGGTAAAGGACGATCTTTTGTAAGCTTGTAAAGAATATTTTTTTTTTGTTAATAGTGGAATTCTAGCCAAGGTTTGGTTAGAAGAAACTGGATGTAGCTTCTCTTGTTGAGGAGTGAACCAGTATAGTTCTTAGTGTTCTTTTAATATCTTGTTGCTGTCATTGATTGCTAATCTTTTAGTTAATCATTTCAAGATGAAAAGCTAAACATTTTCTGCTATTGCTTTCTGTGAAGGGTGAGTCTTGATTGACTGAAAGTTTCTTTTTAAAAGGGTGCTCTTGTGATACAATCCTAAATCCGCTGCTTGTTTCAAAAATATTTTTAAACACCATGTTTTAACCAATTCACCCCCCTCTTGGTTAATTATGTGTATTTATATTATTTTCAATTGGTATCAAGACCAAGTTCTTGAGTGTTATTCAAGATCACTATCTCTTTTAAAAGAAAATGAAGACCACACAAATTACCTTCAAGGAGGGTGCCTCCCTCAATTGTCCTCCGATGTTTGATGGAGAGCATTTCAGTTTTTGGAAAAACAGAATGCAGATTTTCATTCAATAAAAATGACCCTGGTGCTTGGAATGCAATAGAAAAAAGTCCTTTGATTCCTATAAAAACTATTGATAATGAAATGGTTCCCAAGGAGTGGGATGAGATGACAGATGTAGAAAAGAGAGTTGCTTAATATGATTTTAAAGCTAAGAACATAATTACTTATGCACTTTCTTCTAATGAATTCTTTAGAACTGTTAGGTGTAATAGTGCAAAAGAGATGTAGGAGATGTTGGAAGTCACTCATGAAGGGACAAATAAAGTTAGAAGATCAAGGAAGCATGTCTTGATTAATGAGTATGAAATGTTCAAGATGAACACCACAAAAAATATATCTCTTGGTCTTGGGAAGACATTGATGCTGAAGAGTTAAACATGAAAATCCTGAAGTGTCTTACAAGATCATGGCAACCAAAGATGACAACAATCAAGGAATAAAAATATCTTTCCAAGATGTCCATGGCTTCACTATTTGGTAAGCTTCTTGAGTATGAATTAGAAATGTCACAACTAACACATGCAAAATATGCAGATAAGAAACAAAAAAGTATAGCCTTGAAAGCTGCATCATCTAATGTGGAAAAAGAAGAAGACTCAAGTGAAGATGAAAGTGATGAACACATGAATATAATAGTTAAAAAATTCAGCAAGTTCATGAAGAAGAACAAGAACATGAAGTTGTCAAAGTTCAACAAAATAAATGACAACAAAAAGAACACCAACTTTACCTGCTTTGAATGTGTAAGCAAGGCCACATTAAATTTGAATGTCCTATTTTTTTGAAGAAGCAATTAGGTGAAAAGAAGGCAAAGAAAGAAGGAAAGCCAAAGAAAGCGTACATAGCATAGGAAGGCAATACCTCAACAACTTCTGAATCATCAAGTGAGAATGAAGAAGCTAATGTATGGTTACCTTCAACAATTAGTGAAGATGAAGAATTCTCAAGTGCTGAATTAGAGGTAAATCCTGAATTTAATCAAATTGTTTGATACTTTTCATGAAATGCATGAGGAGACTAAAAAACTTGCAACTTCCAAAAATAGGCTGAAAAGTAACCTTAAATGACATGTTATCAAAATTGCAGCAATGCAATCTGAAATTTGTAACTTAATGGAAGTAAATGAAAAACTTGTTTCAAGCTACAAAGCTAATGGGTGTGTATGTAGAAAAAGAACAACTACAATAACCTGTAAGTACCGAGGTTAGCGAAAATAAAATATAACAAAGGCGAATTTATACAAAATCAAAATAAATAACGAGTGTAAGGAAAAAGTCTTATTCAACTGAAAAATTAAATATGAAAAAACTGAGTGAGCGACTCAAGTCCACGACAACGACACCAGAAACTTGTTAGACTATTGACAAGCGTACCAATGTCGTCGCAGGTTACATAATTTATAAGAGATCGTCTCCATAGGGACTTGAGCTACTCAGTTCTCCCAGGTGAAAGTAATCAGTTCAATAGTTATGTACAACAAATATTATCGACATTTCATTGTTCTATGGAAATAACGGATTTAGTGCACCGAAAATACGAAAAATTATGAAAACTAGTAAAATGAATTTAATTAATTTGAGAGAACGTAGGATTGGATTTCATCGGTTATACCCTCAACATCCAATTAGTATTTACACATATCAATCATTTTCTAACATTACTGAGGCACACATTAATTCACCTTGAATCGATCCCTCGCATTGGAGAATCCTAAGGATATTTACCGAATATCGATCCCTCACATATGAAATTAATAACCCAGCATTATAATCATAATCTCGTGCTATTTGCAATCAAAATGTTATGCTCTATTCCTAGCAACTTAACGTAATGAGTAAAATGATTCAGTTCAAATCCTAAGGGCACTTTCCAGTCAAGCTTAGAATCCAATTTCATGAAACTAGTGATCAAGTAGAATCAAGCATTAAGAACAAAATGAAATCACCAATAATGAGTAGAAAAGATTCATACATATATCAAATATCAAAAGAGATACATAAGGGTACGAAGATTACATCTAATCCTTTGGAGAAACTAACCGATCATTGTGTAGAGCAAGAGATCAACAGAAGACATGACGAAGGAGGCAATCCCCGACCCGTTTCTGTAGAGTTTCCACTTCTTTTCTCTTTTCTCTCGCCTCTCTCTATATCTCTCATGTTCTCCCTCCATAAAATATTGATTTCTCCTTCCTTTGCATGGCCTTTTATAGAAAAAGGTGAGCAGCTCAGGCTAATTCGCCCAGACAAGTTTTTTTCTCATGTTTCACTCGCCTGGGCGAGTTATAACTTACTGGTCAGGAAAGGTCAATTCGCCCAGGCTAGTTTTTTACACATGATTTGCTCGCCTTGGTGAGTTAATGCTTAATGGTGAAGAAAATTCATTAGCCCAGGCGAGCCTGGGCGAATTTATCTCCCAGAAAAAGCTTCTTTTGACCTTTTTGCCCTTTCTTCTCTTCTTGGTTGTTTCAGATGCCACAAATACACTTGATACCTATCGAAACACCGAAATTGAGTGGACTAGTCTTCCAAAATATAAATAACAACATTTATATATGTACCAGCTATAAAACAACTAGGATTAGGGAAAATTTATAAGCAAATTCTCTAAAATCAAAAGATAAGTATCATAATTATAATCCTGAAATTAACTAAAATATGGCACTTATCAATTACCCCCATCCTAGAATCTTGCTTGTCCTTAACCAATTTGTAAAGAAAACTAAAAAGACAATACTTTAATATGAATGTGCTTTGTAAAGAATCAATTTTCAAAAATGATCAAAACACATTTTCAAGTAACTATGAGAATTGAAAACACAAAAGATGGAATTCACCAAACCAAATGAGATTAAGATCAATTTACATTTCATTTCTAAAGAACATCAAAGAAAACACTTGATTGATTCAAATAGAGGCAAACCTCTTAAAGGTGTTTAATTATCCCACAAGTGTTTCTTCTCAATTCCAACACTGATATGTCATATATCAATTTTGCAGTTCACATCCCATCAAATCAAAGTACATAATTATCATGGATCTTTAGGACTTTTTAGGGTTGGGCCTGGCTTTTGAAGGAAATCTTGGTTTTTCTGGATATTCAAAGTTACCTTAAGAATAGGAGAGCAAACAAAGATAAACAAGCTATCATCACTTCCTATTTCTTTTCTTTTTCTACCAAGTTATCAATGTTTCTTATACCAACCTCACAATCACCCAACTTATAGAATTTACAATACTTTGTACAATTCAGAACATATTTCATTTAATTTTTTTTCATAAGGAATTTTTTTCCTTTTCCTTTTCTTCTTTATCTTTTTCTTTTTCTTTTCTTTCTTTTCTTTTGTATAACTTTAGCCACATTTAAAACAAAGTACTTTTCATCACTTTAGCCATCCAAACCAATAAAATCCCTTTTGCTCTGCTAACCTAAGGTAAGGTAGGAAATTCTTTACCTAGGTTAGTGTTCCAACAAAATCATAAGTGTTTTGGCTCAAAAGGGCTAGCAAATGGTAAATCATTATATATTGGGATAGCTTTTTGGCTAGTGACTTTAAAATATTCAAGAAGAAAGAAGGCCTAAATCATATCCATGCATCATATGTTATGACAATTAGAAATTCATGCAAAATCAACTATAGAACATATCAGTGAGGACACTCAATGAAATTTCTGTGGGTACACACAGTCACTAAAGCTTAAGGTATGTTTTCATGTTCAAATCAAATCAGTGTTTCGAAAGTTGTTCTTTATCAACTCCATGTAAAAACATTTGCCTTCATTTGGTATTTGGAAAATCATTCCTTGTTTTTCATTCTCAAAGTTGCAAAAACAAATATTTTGCTGTGTTCTAATCCAAAAAGCAATTTTAAAATCTGTTGATTCTTTCCAAAACATGTTATGTTCCAGAAATATTTGTCCTTTTAAGTCCCAAAAAGATTTATACATATTCTACAACTATGTTAATAAACCAAAAAATTTATAAAAAATGTGTACTTGCAAAAAGAGGTAACCTTCTGTGTACACCATCAGAGTTGCGCATAACCAAATAAAAATCATAAACACATGTAATTATCTAAGCAAAAAGTAAATAAGGAAATAAAGTACTAAATTTAATACAAAGCAGTAAAGAAACATAAAGACTACGTCACAGATTTTTGAAGATCATGGTTGAGGAGCTCAGTCTCCTCCATTGAAGTCATCAATAGGATCTGCCATGTCATCATCCTCATTTGCTTTGCCTCCTCCTAAAAAAATAGACTTGTCCCTAGTGTAACGACCTAAAATTATTCTAGATATTATATTTTTATTAGGCTTAAATTGTTAAGAATCGTTAGATAATTTTTATTTTTATTTTATTTTTACTGAACGGATCCTAGTATAAATTCTAAAATGTATAAATTATAGAAGTTGTTAAATTGATATATATTATAAGTAGCCACAGTCCTTTGTTACATAAGTCATTCTTAACAAAACATAAAGATAATCCAAACTCTTTCATCATCCATATCCTAGAGACAGTTCTTTATCTTTGTACCACTACCAGTCCAAGGCGTCAAGGAAATTGACCATTAAAAATCTAGAGAGAAAAAAATGAAACAAATCTAGTGAGAAATAAAATTTCTCAATAGGAAAAACTAAACCACCAACATGTTAGTACATTAGTAATTCATCAATATATTCAAAATGAATCCATAAAATAAATAATTATGCAAACAACATGTATGCATGAAATGAATTTCCCAGGGTGCACATGGCCTCTACATATGGTACTGTATGTAGCTACACCTCGTACTAAATGTAGAAATGTTGCGGCTGTCTTACGCTAGTCATGCATGTCATTCCATGTATTTGTACCTGGTCTCTACATCTCGTATTGGATGTAGTCTCAGATTATGTCTCACAAATCTTGTACTGGACTCGAAAACATGAATCAACATATCATCATATCAAAATCCATCCATAATAAAATCTATGAGCAAATACATAACCTCATGGAAAATATTTTCATCATATCATCATACGTACCATAGGTATGGTTAACTACCATACCTTATTCAAGCAAAATCATACCAACTTAGGCTTGACAATTGAGTATCCTCAAGCTACATAAAAATCATGTTAATAATCTAACTAATGACCACAATATATCTTTCAAATAATTTCTAATTCCTTTAAACCTTCACTAAAAGAGATTATAGCTTAGCATGCATCTTAATCTCCTTTCACTTACTACCTTACTACTTCATTCTCAAAATTTAATCACTCAAGCATTTGTACCATTTATCTGCATACCATTAAACCTCTGCTTATAAAAGTTAATTCAAAACAGCCCCATAATGAAAATATGAACAAACAACCCAAATGTCATCAAAATCACTTTCAAAGATCATCAAATGTAATTCCAAACATCACTAATATTTCAGCCTATAAATCATCACCTATCCTATGGTTTAAATCAACACATTTTCACATCATAAAATACCTTCAAATAACATGAAATTCCAGCCTAAATAATAACCATAAATATGTATATTTAAACATGTAAATTAGTCTAAATAATTTCTTAACTAGAATTGAAGCCTAGCCTACCTCAAGTGAGTTTGATTTTTGAAATGGAATTGAGTAAGGACTGTCTTCCTTGGGAAAATCCTCTAAGAAAGGAAGCCTTGAAAGAAGAAATGGGCTGATGGGTGAGGTGGTAGAAGAAGTCACGGTTGGAGGCAATAAAGGAGGTGGGAAGTGAACAAAACAACATGCAAAGGAAAGCAATTTGACCTTGAGTTTTGGTGCTAGCCTTACATGCAAAATTTTTGGGGCGTTATAGTCTATTTATACTAATTGATTTAGTTAGGATGGAAGGTAATTGGTTATAAAGAAACTTAGTAGTTAATGAAGTTCTAGATTGACTAAGCCATTACAAACTAAGAAAATATCTAGATTCTCCTTATCTAATCATCATTACCAATATTCCCTTCATTAATGGCATATGTGCACGTGGATGGCTTCTTAAAGCTTGATTTTGTTTATTTAACTCACCTAAGGCACACATACCTATGGTTGTACATATATTCCAGCAATTGCACTTTCAATTTGGTGTCTATTATCTAAAAGCAATGATTTCCTAAGCTTGGTTGTCCATGCTACATGGGGTTTATTTCCAAAAGACAAAATCTGATTGGTCCTTAAGCTCTTGGCTGAGATTATCTCTTGCTCTTGAGTTAAGTAGCTTCCACATGGATAGTCCTAAAAAGAGTGTTCAAGAATCTTGGATAGCATGTCTTATTCATTGACTTCACCTTGACTTTGGGTTTACCAAATTTTCTTTCTATTAGGTCACTTAGCTAGGCATATTTATATGGTTGAAGCACATGAGAGGATTTAGGAGTATTCATGAATTTTTGATTGGTCTAAATTTAGGTTGAATCTTCCAGCCTTTTTGCCAAAATTCTAGGAGCTACAAGTTGCTAAGACTAGATTTTTCTAAAAAAAATGTTTTACAGCACATGGTTCATTCTTTATTTTTCTGTACCAATCTAATAGCCCATAAATCCTCATCTTTTAGTATGTTAAACTAGACTTTATAAGCTTTCTAACAAGGTATAACATGCCTTATTTGGAGTTGTAAAACTCTAGTTATAACATTTTTAATCTAGACTCCAAAGCTGCCAACAAGCCGAGAAATTCCACACTGACATTTCTTAATGTTTTAATTGAAAGATTGGGCCTTGAAGCCCGAAGGCATGTGAGAAAAACAAAATTTTTCAAGCGAAAACACACATACCACACAAGAATCGTTCTTTAGGACATAGATGTTACCTTGTTTATATTCGAAATTTGATGATCAAGGATAGGCTTGAAGATACAAGCCCTCTAATGTTGATCCATGCAACTTCTTGTCAAGACTCAAGAACATTTCTTGAAGGCTACCAACAAACACCAAAGGAGGCAAGCTAGGCACACAATGGAGAGGAAGAAAGTTAGGTTTTAAAGTGTTTTTACTTATCTAAGAGGCTCACCAATAGATGATATTGGTGGTTGAATTTTCAGCCAAAACTCACACAAAGGGGCACGTGAAAATAGAGGAAATTAGATAGGGTTTTTCCTCTAAAAACTATTAGAGAACTAGGATCACAATAGCACACTTTATAGAAGAGATTGAGTCAGATTTTTAACCAAAAATTCTGATCATGAAGCATCCCACACATGAAGAAAAGATAGAGTTGTTGCATTTCAAAAATTGTCAACAACCTCCTATCTTATCCTCCTAAGACCAAGTCAATTACTTGGGATTTATTTTTGCCAAATGATAATCATATATCAGCCGTATGTAAGCCCATAATCAGCCCTCAAACTTCTTCCTAAAA
>PYAF01002963.1:2299-12866 GCA_007407185.1 Glycine tomentella | reverse complement strand
TTGACCCCAAGGGTATTTTGTAATTCCCATTTTATAGAAATGTGTTATCACTATTTATTCTGTCCACATTTCTAATTCCCTCCTACAATTTCCTTTAAACATGTATTTTACTGATTAATTCGAAATACTAACTACGAAATTAATTCGAAATACTGATTACGAAATTAATATACAGATAATTAGTTGGGGTGTTACACTGAGCTTACTGAGATATGTTATCTCACCCCGTGTGGGGTTTTCTATGATTTCAGGTGACCATTCTAGAAGAGAAGATCAGTCTCAGGGCAAGAGGCCCAACTGAGACTAGGCTGCTTGACTGAGGAGCGACATGAAGAGCTTGAAGGCTCTATTTTGATGTATAGTTCTGTATACCCTCGAGGAGGGCTGATATTCTTTTGTATCCCCACAGAGTGGTGTGGAAACTGATGTATATATGTACAGAACTATCTGAGTTTATGATATGAGACTTTCCTTGAATATATATATATATATATATATATATATATCTGTTGTACATGTGACTATCTGCCTAAGTCTTGTAGTTAGCTATCTTTATGATGTATGATAAGAAAAACTAGATCAGCAGGGGCGTGATAGATGTATGTTCTGTGTGTGAGACGCTTTATAATTGTGATTCCATACATAATGTATCAAGAAAAGCGATTCTGTGCTTCCGCTAAGTTTTATAAACTATGTTTTATGCGCTAATCTGATATTATTAATGATAACACGTCAGAGGCCTACGGGGTGTGACAAGAATCATTTCTTTGAAACAAAGAATAATCGATTACAAGATTGTTGTAATCGATTACTTAAGCTTATTTAGCACAAATAAGGTGGATTTTAATGAATATAATCGATTAACCCATTGTGTAATCGATTATTACAGCAAGTTTATCAGAAAACAGAGCACGTAGCAGATCAACACAAATTTTTTTGTTGTTTTAGTGATGAAGGCAGCAATGAAGTTCAATTTAACATGGAAAGACACACTTTAAACAAGCTAGCATATATTGGATTCATCAAGAATACCTAGCATGTTTCTAAGTGCATAAAATCTATCCCTATCCAATGGTTTAGTGAATATATCAGCTAGTTGGTTATGTGTATCAATGAACTCAACTTTGATATTACCTTTCTGAACATGATCTCTGAGAAAATGATGCTATATCTCAATGTGCTTGGTCCTTGATTGCATTATTGGATTCTTTGATATGTTAATAGCACTTGTATTGTCACATAGCAAAGGTATTTCATTTAGTTCAACTCCAAAATCTTGCATTTGTTGCTTCAACCATAGGCTTTGTGCACAACAACTTCCAACTGAAATATATTCAACTTCAGTAGTTGACAAAGCAACACAAGATTATTTCTTGCAATGCCATGAGATCAATGAACTTCCTAGAAGATGACAAGTGCCACTTGTACTTTTTCTATCTAACTTACAACCTGCAAAGTCAGAATCAGAATATCCAACAATATTAATTGTAGCACCTTTGGGATACCACAGACCAACTTTTGGTGTAGCCTTGAGATATTTGAGGATCCTCTTGACTGCTGTAAGATGAGATTCTTTGGGATTTGCTTGATATCTTGCACACAAGCAAACACTTAGCATTATATCAGGTCTACTAGTTGTCAAGTATAGCAAAGATCCAATCATTCCTCTGAACTTAGACTCATCAACCTTCTTTCCATTTTCATCTGAATCAAGATATGTTGATGTAGCTGATGTGTTGCAAACACATCTTAGTTTTAGGATAGTTTTAGGTTATATTTCGATTAAATAATTAGGAATTAGATTAGTTATAGGCTAGTTTATTATTATATTTGATTTAATCTCATTTCATTACCAAATGTGCGATTTCAGGTCAAAAAGAGGAGATTCAAGCCAAAGAAAGAAGAAAACCAAGCTTAAAGTCCCACGCGATGCGCGCCATGTTCTGCGCGATCCACGCCAAATACCAAGATCAGCCTCCCAGCTCAAAGACTCCACGCGGTTAGCGTGGGAGCCGTGCTACCAGCGCCATCCATTCGAAGGTCTGGCGCGATTAGTGCCAGATTCCGCGCGATCCGCGTCACAAGCTCTGGAGACAGTTCTCATTCGTGCAACCCGCACGATCAGCGTGGGATCCCATGCCATCAGCGCCATAAAGACGCTGTTTCCTGAATTAAAAAGATACAGTTCGAAAATTGGCCCAGAAAGATGCTCTGTTACTCTAATTAAACCATTCTATAAATACAAGGCCTCTGGGACTGAGGAAAGGACTCTCCACATAATCCATTATTCATCTAAAAACCATATTCCATCATTCTAAATCCCTGGAAATCAAGAATCAAGGCTAGGGTTTCAGCACAGTCATGTATCATTCAACAACTTTGATGTTCTTGAGGCCTATGGCAGGCTAAATCTTGTATTGTGGGAAGGCCATGAACTAATGTGAACTCCTTTATACTTTGATTGGTATTGAATAATAATGTTTTGATTGTTTTACTCTATTCTATTCTTATTTTCTATTCTTATTTGGAATTGATCATTTCAATTAAGTATTGAGGGTTAGGATTCGCAATGGGGACGTTGGGGTTCTAATTTCTGATCTGTTTAGAGTAACAGTTGTTCATCACCTAGGGATAGGGATGCGGTGCTGCAGAAATTATGATATGATCTTTTAAATGCTTAAACTGATAGATTTCACTAAGGAATTAGGTTTTCAATTCAGGTTAAAGGGTTAATTCACTAAGGGATTAGGGATTAACTAATCTAGAAAAGACTTATTTTCTGAACAATCATAACAAGAAACCCTTATGATATATTCTCTAAATGCTTAGTTTGACAGGATTGCTAAGGAATTAGGATTCTCGATCAAATTAAAGGGACAAGTCACTAATAATTTAGGATTTACGATATTAGAATACCACAATTGTTTCTCCATTGGTAACAACTCTATTTAGTTTACTGCATCTTTAATTTCTATTTTTACATTCAAATAATCAATTCAATCCACAACAAACTTCTTTCAACATTTTATGTTTACTTTCAATCACATTGATTCCTCATTACTGTGAATTTCACTCCAATCCCTGTGGAGAACGATACTCACTTACCTATTTTATTACTTGAAACGATCAGTGCACTTGCCGTGGTGCGAGCGTATTAAATCGCAACAGTAGTCATTGGAGTTGCAGCATCCTTGCTTTTCTCCATTTCAAACTTCTTAATAACTTCAAGGCAATATTTGGATTTATTGAGAAATGTTCCATTCTTCATTTGCTTCACTTGAAGTCCAAGAGAGAATGTTAATTCACCTATCATTGACATTTCAAATTCCTTTTGCATAGCTGAGGAAAATTCCTTACATAGCAAATGATTAGTAGAACCAAAAATTATGTCATCAACATAAACTTGAACCAATAAGATATCATTGTCATGCCTTTTGATGAACAAGGTTTTGTAAACATGGCCCCTTGTGAAAGATTGTTCAAGCAGAAATTTGCTTAGTCTTTTATACCATGATCTAGGAGCTTGTTTCAAACCCTAGAGGGCCTTTTTCAGTTTAAAGACATAGTTAGGATGTTTAAAATTAGTAAAACCAGGAGGTTGTTCAACATATATATCCTCCTCAATGTATCCATTTAAAAAGGCACTTTTAACATCCATTTGAAAAAGTTTGAAATCCATGAGACATGCATATGCAAACAATAACCTGATTGCTTCCAGTCTTGCAACTAGAGCATAAGTTTCTTCATAGTCTATGCCTTCTTCTTGGTTGTAACCTTTAACAACCAATCTAGCTTTATTTCTGACTATGATTCCACTTTCATCAAGTTTATTTCTAAAAACCCATTTTGTACCAATGAGTTTAAGAGAAGATGGTCTAGGAACAAGTTCCCAAACTTCATTTCTCTTAAACTGATTTAACTCATCATGCATGGCATGCATCCAATGTTCATCATTCAAGGCTTGATCAATATTCTTAGGTTCAATTTGAGAAACAAAAGCCATATTATAACATAGGTTCCTTAATGAAGATCTAGTAGATACTCCCTTTGAAACTTTACCTATGATGTTGTCAAGTGATAGGTCTCTTGTTGTTCTCCAATCTTTGGGCTCTTGAACATGGGTTGATGGTTTTACTTCAGAACTTGGTTCTTCTTTTTCTTTAGTTAAGGAATCATCTAGCTGAATAAATTCTTCCATTGGGCCTGCATCTACATCACACTTCTTTTCCTCTTTAGAGGGATTAGACTCATCACAAATTACATGTACAGATTCTTCCATGCACATTGTTCTCTTATTGAATACTCTATAAGCTTTATTATGTAATGAATATCTAAGGAAAATTGCTTCATCAGCCTTAGCATCAAATTTTCCAAGTGATTCTTTCCCATTGTTTAATACAAAACACTTGCAACCAAAAACTCTCAAGTGAGAAATGTTGGGTTTTCTACCTTTGTATATCTCCTAAGGGGTTTTCTTTAAAATAGGCCTTATAAGTAATCTATTCAAAGTGTAGTATACTGTACTTACAGCATCAGCCCAAAAATATTTAGGCAAATTTGTCTCATTAAGAAGAGTTCTTGCTCCTTCTTCAAGAGATCTGTTTTTCCTCTTTACAACACCATTTTGTTGAGGTGTTCTTGGAGTTGAAAAATTGTGGTTAATTCCATTTTCTTCACAGAATTTTTCAAAATGTTCATTTTGGAATTCACCACCATGATCACTTCTTATTGAGATAATTTTGCTACCTTTTTCATTTTGTGCAAGCTTAGCCATTTTTCTAAATGCAAGGAAAGCATCAGTTTTGGAATTTTAAAACAGAGTCCAAGTGAATCTAGAGTAATCATCCACAATTACAAGCCCATAATAATTGCCACCTAAACTCATTGTTCTAGAAGGACCAAACAAGTCAATGTGTAGTAATTCAAGTGGTCTAGAGGTGGAAACAATGTTTTTACTTTGAAAAGAGTTCTTAGTTTGTTTCCCCTTTTGACAAGCATCACAAAGTTTGTCCTTCTCAAACTTGAGTTTGGGAACCCAATTACTAAATCTTTTCTGATAAGCTTGTTTATGTGGCGCATGTTTATGTGACTAGCCCTTCTATGCCATAGCCAAGATTCATCAATCTTGCTTACAAGACAAGAAGTGTTATGGAAGAATGCATGATCAATTGAAAGCAAGTAAATGTTACCTTTCCTTTTACCTATATGAATTACTTCACCACTTTTCCCATCACAAATCATGCAGCAGTTTTTGTTGAAGGTGACTTTAAATCCTTTGTCACAAAGTTGGCTTATGCTTAAGAGATTGTGCTTCAAGCCTTCTACATAAAGAACATTCTTGATCTTTGTTTTGAAGCTATCTCCAATGTTGCCTTCTCCAATGATCTTGCCATTATTATTATCCCCATAAGTGACATATCCTCCATCTTTAAGTGTTAAGTTTGTAAGCATGGACATGTCTCCAGTCATATCTCTAGAGCATCCATTGTCAAGGTACCATGTTGAGAATCTAGCTCTTAGACATACCTGCAAAAGTCAAATTAATTTACAAAGGAAGGTACCCAATTAAGGTTAGGTTCATAGGGGTTAGCATTTTTCTTTTTCTTTGGAATCCAAATGCAATCTCAATTTGGCACATAGAATCTCCTAGCATAGCATTTGTATGATGTTGTCCCTTTTCCATACAATAGTTGCATATGACAGATTTTGATGTTTTTCTGAAAGCTACATTTTGATTGATCCTTGAGTTTTTATACCACTTTTGATTCTTCTGTTTTGGAGGCACAAATATAGTTTTTCCAAATGATTTTGAGCCTTATTTGTACCCCAAACCAGAAGTATCTCCAACATACTTTTGCATACTCAACATTTCAGCCAAGTTGCATTTTCCTTTGTAAAGCTTTCTCAAGAGATTAATTAAATCACTGTTCTTGGATAAAGTAACATATACTTTTCTTCTTGACTCTTTTTGAAATCATCAAAATCTTTTTGAAGCAAGTTATACTTATCAACATTTGTAGAGGAAGAGGCACACACACATTCATTCAAATTGTAACTTGAAACAAGTTTTTTATTTTCTTCTTTCAAGTTGCAAATCTTAGTTTGCAATTCAGTTATTTTTGCAACATGCCATCTAAGATTTCCTCTAAGCTTGTTACTTGATTTTGCAAGCTTTTGGGCTTCCTCATGCATTTCTTGGAAAGCACTAATAGCTTGCTCAAGTTCAGAATTTACCTCATCTCCATCACTTGATAGATCATCATCATCTTTATTGATAGTGGAGGTGAGACACATGTTGGCTTCTTCATTTTCAGTTGAAGATTCTAAGGTAGTTGACTCATTATCTTCCCAAGCTATGTAGGCTCTTTTAGCTTTCCCTTCCTTCCACATCTTGTTCTCTCCTTGTTTCTTGTTGTTTTTTCAAGTAGATTGAACATTTAGATTTGATGTGGCTAGGTTTACCACATTCAAAGCATGTAAAATTGTTGTCAATCTTCTTGTTGATGTTGTTGTTGTTGCTGTTGTTCTTGCTGGCTTTAATGAACCTTTTGTTCTTGTTTTTCCTTAAGAACTTGTTGAACTTTTTGACAACTAAGTTCATGTTGTCCTCTTCATCCTCATCACTTGTTTCCTCCTCTTTTTCAGCTTTTGAAGTTGCAGCTTTCAATGCAATGCTTCTGTTTTTCTTTTCTGCATCTTCAATACATGTTAGTTGAGACATTTCAAGCTCATATTCAAGTAGCTTACCAAACAGCGCAACCATGGACATCTTTGATAGATCCTTAGATTCCTTGATTGCTGTCACCTTTGGTTACCAAGGGCTTGTTAGACTGTTAGGAATTTTCTACCATGGCAAGCGTATCGTTGTAAGTTTCAAAAATAAAAGATCGTCTCCACAGGGATTTGGGTTTACGTCGGTTGATTTAATTTAACAGTTTAGTGGTTATGTACAGATAAGAAAGAGCGAAGATTCATTTGTTGTTTGTTTGCGGAAAATGTAAAATAAAGATAACGAAACAAGTAAACGATTGCGGGAAGTAAATAAAACAGATACAAATCAAGTGAGAGTAGGATTGGATTTCCTCTTGCTTATCCCTTTTAATTGATTTTATTTATGCATGTTCTATTCTTATTGCCGCACACGTCTAAGTAACCCTAATTCGATTCCTCGCAATTACGATCCTATGGATATTTTACTAAATATCGATCCCTCGCATATTTAATTAAATACCCAAGCTTTAAGATCTTAATCACGTGTTTAATACGATCGAAACATTAAGCTCTATTCCTAGTAACGTAATGTAACGAGTGATTAAATTCAGTTCAAACCCTAAATTTACTTTCCAGTCGCCTTTAGGGTTAAATTCATGAAACTAATGGTTAATTAGAATCAAGTGTTAAGCGTAGAATAAAATCACCAACAAGGAATAGAACAATGCATAAATAATTAAAAGAGCATAGGGATAAGAAAAGTACGTCCAATCCTTAGAGAAGCTTAGGCGAACATGAGCAGAACCTCCTCGAGAGAATCACCGACTAAGCTCGTCATCGATCCTCTTCTCGGCAGAATCTCCTTACAAAATTCACTCAAACTTACTTCCCTAAGGCCTAAACTCACTTAGGAAGCAAAATAACAAGAAACAAGAATAAGAAAGAAGCTAGGAGAGATTTGGAGTGCAAGAAGTGTCTTGTGCCTCAAAAATTCGTCTGATATTTATAGAATTTTGGCTCTTGCCTGCTTGGGCGCCCAGGTGACCAAAATACTCATAAAACAGGCGCCTGGGTGAGCTAAAAGCTGCAACCTTGGAACTTGCACTCGCCCATGCGAGTGAAATAGGCATGGTAGGGGCGCCTGGGCGAGCTAAACGCTTACTGTTGAAGGAATCTTTGGGCCTTGGTGCTCCATGGGCCTGGTTTGTTGTTTGAGACCTTTTTCTTTGCTTAGTTCACTCCAGGCTCCTTCTTTCGCAATCTCGCTTCTTCCGTAACTTCAAAAACCTATCAAAACATGAATTTAATTACTTGGACGAATTCTTTCGAATTACAACAACATAGCTTACCTTTACATAGTCATCATTTAACTAGGTTTCTAGGGTTATTTTGTGAATATTTCAATTAAACTAACAGATAAGTGCCATATTCGAATCCTATTTTCTACTGAAATGTGGCACTTATCATAGACACTTCAAGATCTTGATGTTTAACTCTTCAGTATCAAAGATCTTCCCAAGATCCAATAGATGGTTGACAGTATGAGTGAATCTTGTCTGTATTTGAGAAATGCTTTCATTGGTGTTCATCTTGAACATCTCATACTCATTGATCAAAGCATGCTTCCTTGATCTCCTAACTTCTTCAGTTCCTTCATGAGTAATTTCCAGCATCTCCCACATTTCTTTTGCACTCTTACATCTCATTGTCCTGAAAAATTCATCAGAGGAAAGTGCAGAGGTGATCATATTTTTGGCTTTAAAATCATATTGTGCAGCCTTTTGTTCAATTTCAGTCATCTCATCCCATTCTTTGGGAATCAATTCATTGGCAACAATTTTCTTTGGAATGAAAGGACCTTTTTCTATAGCATTCCAAGCACCTAGGTCATTTGATTGAATAAAGATTTTCATTCTATTTTTCCAAAAACTAAAATGTTCCCCTTCAAACATAGAGGTTTGTTTAAAGAAGCACCTTCCTTGAAGGTTATTTGTGAGATATTCATTTTTTCTTTTTGAAGAAAACTAGTGATCTTGAATAACTCTCAAGAACCAACTCTTGATGCCAATTGAAAATAATAGGAATACTTCATAACAACCAAGAGGGGGAGTGAATTGTTGAACCTTGGTATTTTAAAATCAAATTCAAATCAGAGTTTCAGGATCTTTATCACTTTTAAAACCAAGAAACCTTTTACTCAATCAAATAGCTCAGTCCAAGAATTTAAAAGATCAAAACAGAACTTGTTGAACAATGAATATGATTCAAAGAATTAAAGACTGAATATGATGAGAATAGAAATAAGAACACAAGCAATTTATACTGGTTCACTTCAAATCATGAAGCTACATCCAGTTTCTTCTAATTCACACTGAATTAGAGTTCCACTATTATAAAATATTCTTACAAGCTTTTACAAGAATCTCCCCTTTACCAACCCTAGATAAATAACAGAAATCCAAAACCCTATTAGAGTTCTAAGGAGAAAGATCCAGAGAACACTACTCTAATCTTTAAGCTAGAGAATCCCTCTCTAGTCCCAAGCTTTAAGAAATCAATTACAATAGCCAATAACAACAAAATTTGTAAACAAAATTACAACCAATGAGTTAAGGAAAGAAACAACCTGATGATCCAGTGAATGACATGCACATGAATGAACAATTCAGGTTGAAAGAAAAAAATAATCTCAGAACATCTTCTTCCTTAACCTTTGAAAGTGACTTCTTGCTTTAAAGAATCACTCAAAAACCCATGAATGTTTTAGTGTAAGGAAGAACTCATAGAACCTAGAAAAAACACTTAGAACGTGTTTAGAAAGCTTGTGTATGCTCAGAATACGAATTGATCAAGTTACAAAACAAGCTGAGCCAAGGTTCTGTTTATAACAAACTTTTGTAATTGTCGGTAATCGATTAAACGCGCCATATAATCGATTATTTCACTCATGTAATCGATTAAATCAATCTGGTAATCGATTAAAGTGTTCAACACAATTTTTGGACATGAGCAACGAACAAAATAATCGATTGTTCTGTCTAGTAATCGATTAAGACAGGAAGCTTCCAAATGTCAAAATACACTGTGTAATCGATTATTGATTCTGGTAATCGATTAAACCAGGAAGCTTTATAAAACAGAATGAACTAAGTAATCGATTACTATATTTGGTAATCAATTAATGCATCAAATCATATGTGCATTTACATATAGTGTAATCGATTACTGAATTTGGTAATCAATTAAGACAGGAAGATGGCTTTCTTAGTTTAGCCTATGTAATTGATTATTATTCCTTGGTAATCGATTCTTCCAGCACTACTTGAAATCATGTATAGCAATGTAATCGATTACTGCCTGTTGGTAATCGATTAAAGTGTTCATCAAAGCAGTTGATATGAAAACAAAGGTCAAATAATCGATTATTCCGATAGGTAATCGATTACATTGTTCTTGAAAGCTTTTCCAGAATGAACTAAGAACAAAATAATCGATTATATCTTTAGTGTAATCGATTAAGTCAGTACAAAAACCATTTTTCCAAAAACCTTTGATTCAATTTAAAACCTTAGTTGTTTGATAAAATCTTAGTTTGATTTTCATAAAAAATACCTAGTTAAATCAATGAATGAATGAATGAATGCATGGATCAATCAGATTGCTTTCCTTTTACATAAAATTCCAAGTCTTCAAGCATGTTTGAAGCTCAAAACAAATCTTGTAGCAAAGACTTCCGATCTTCATGAAGCTCCCCCTGTAATCAACATGTATGTGAGGATCGAATAGTGTATGTCAGGTCTAGACATCCCAGGAATGGACCGCGGCAAGTTTGACTTTTAACATTGTTTGTACGGCG
>PYAF01002962.1:24529-60362 GCA_007407185.1 Glycine tomentella | reverse complement strand
TTTTTACCACACATTTAAGAGGAAATTCTAAAGATTATATCCAAGCTTTCTATACCATTTTATGTCACTTAATTATAGCTTGAATTGAACTTAATCCGAAATGTGTAGTAAAGTTCCTAGAAATTCTATTCTAGATTTTCTTGTCACCTATTAGTAATTTATTACCTAGGAGTATTGTATTGAAATTTTTCTAATCTCTTTTCTAGGTAAAAAATCCTTTAATCACATATTACTAATTGATCTAAAACATTTCCTAAATTACACATTTAACACGTATATAAAAATATTGGGGTGTTACAGCTATCCTTTATAGTTTCCAAGTGTATGCCTGGCCTATAGCTTTATTAAAGGATCTTGATAAGGAGATTAAAATTTTGTTAGGTTTGATGATATTTTAAAGCGTAAGCTTGTTACTGTTGCTTGGAGCAAGGTTTGTGCTCCTCTTGAGGAGGGTGCTCTTGGCATTAGACCCCTTAGAGCTCTTAATGATGCAACAATGCTTAAATTGGGATGTGGATTCTTTTCTTCAAAATCTTAGTTGACTTCTCTAGTTCGAGCAACGTTCTTTAGAGGCAATCGTAAGGTTTCATTCCATGTTTCTTCCTTTATTTCGTATGGGTTTCACTCTTTGCTGAACACGATAAAGAATAATTCTTGATGGTTTGGATATCTCCTTTTGGATTGTAAATTGCTATTTATGTCTATGGTTGACTTGCTTAATATTTTGCAATATCTTCACTTGATTATACCTGCATGAGTAGAAGATTTTATTAAAGAATGAATTTGGCATATTCATTTTGCATTGTAGAATTTGTTTCCTACTCTAATCACATAAATCTAGAATGTAGTGATCCCTGCTGGCCCTAAAATTGATCATCCTATTCGGTGTCCTGAACCTTCGGTACTATGACCTTCAAAGTTGCCTTTAACTTGACAAGGTCAAGAAAAATCCTATGTCTTGGAGTAAATTAATTTGGCGTGCATCAATTCCTCCATACGGATCCTTTTTATTTTAGAGATTTTTGCATGGTAAAGTCCCCACAAACAATATGTTGTAAACACTACTACAAAATGGGTCTTCTACGACGGTTGTATACTCCTTTCTAAGATGGATATACGACCCTCTTTGTAACGAACGTCGTTGAAAATCATAACTTTCGATGATGGTTATAAAATCGTCTTTGTAGCACTCACTTTCTAAGACGGTTCCTCAAGGAACCCATGGTTTTTTAAATTTTTTTAAAAAATTAACATGTATTTCTAAGATGGTTTTCTGGAAAAACCGTCTTAGAATATGAACATTCTAAGACGGTTCTTCTAAGATAGTTCTTAGGAGAACTGTCTTAGAAAGGAGTTTTTTATATAAACAAATTGTAAAAATGTATTTCTAAGACGGTTCTTAGGAAAATCGCCTTAGTTTAATTTTTTTTTTTTTTTACAAATATGATGGGTATATATAACCTGCAAATTGACACTTTCAATTATAATTCAGTTTTATTTATAAATATTTTCATTACAAGAGACAGTGCCACAAACAAGAAGAATAATAAAACATAAAATTGCTTCACGTCAGCTACATGCATGATAATAATTAAGTCTTGTTCCACTAGGAGGGTCAGCTACATGAATCAGTAAGTGCCATTAACATATATCAATTAAAAACCACAATTATTGGGTCACCAACAACCTTTGGTGCAGTTTTGGATACTAATAGAACAGGTTGACAAAAAAACTGAATCACAAGGCAAGAATCAAATAAGCAACAATATATTTTGTTTTATCAATAATTACTTTGATATCACCTGTCAGCAGAATGATAAGAATATAAGGTTAGCTAGGAGATAAAATTGACTATAAGAATCTGTAACTATATGGTCAGGCACTACAACTAGAAGTACAACTTTATTGGATAAAGTAGCATTTAAGCCAACACCTTCAACTAGTGCAAATGAGAAATATAGCTTACCATGGGTACTACTATTTTATCGAGTTGTGTTTTTATCAAATATGTATATGACATAAGTCCAATGCTTTGAGTCAAAATCCTGATCAAGATATATTGTTGGCTTGTTGCAAAACCTCCTTGCCTTGTAGTCATGTCAAACAATCGTCAAAAGAGGCTAATAGGAATCAGCTAAAAAGTAGTAATAATAAACTTACATAGAATGGATTGGTTCCTAACATTAGAAAGCATATTGCTTTCATTTATTCAAACACCTTATTATATCCTTACATTTCTCCAAGGTTATAAAAAGGAAAGGAAAAAGATGGCAAAGTTATTTTAAGCTTTTCCTATAAAAAAAATCAATGTACAAAAGTAAAAAATAGCTAAATAAATACTGTTGAGTGGATATGGCCTTCACAATCTAATTAATCAATAATAATCATACTTTCTATAAGATAATAAAGTGATTGCCAATACAGGAGGAGACACGTTGCCCTAACCAATTTTAGTGTAATATTATAGTTTATTCTTATTAGCTCAGACAGAAGATATAATTAACAAACCAACTATGTAACATCCCGGACGCTGACAAGGGCGGGGAGTGATCGCTGGTGCAATGAGGCACGGACAAGGAGTGGCTCCTGGCAGGCTTCCAACGGGAAGGGTACATGAATGAATCAAATACACACCCGAACGAGAGGGATCTAGAGGCTGTGCAGGTATGGGACTGTACAGTTAAGGATAACTTAAAGGAAATAATAGGTAATACTTATAACAACAAGGTGCATCTACTTTTCGGTAGCCCATAACTTAAGAATTCCACAGTGAAGCGTGCTTGACTTGGAACAATTGTGGGATGGGTGACCTCTTGGGAAGTTTTTTATGATGTGTATGAGTGAGGACAAAGCACGCAGAAAAGTCTTGTGTTAGTATGTGGGGACAGTAGGCGTTACAAACTACCACTTAACTTTTTATCCAAGTATGGGAGTATATAGAGAGTGCTGAAACTACAGAAAAACCACTTCTATGGCCAAACTCAAAACCTCACAGTTGCCTCTTTTTGAAAGTGAACAATATTAAAATATAAAAAAAGCAACATACCGTGATACTAAAAAGATAGGAAACTCAAAATTGCAAAACATACAAGTTTATAGTGTTATTTTATTTCTAATGATTCTTAAGTGATTGCTACATATTTGATGTGCTTTCCTTTGATGTGGCATAATACATAAATGGGTTAAAAAGTATCAAGGTTTGTTTTTTCCTTTAAGTGTCGCTTTATAAAAATTGACTATTAAAAAATAATGAATATGCATGCAATTGCTCTCACTTAATCAAAATGCTAAAGTGACTTGGTGTGTGAGTGACAGAAGAAGAAATTATTAGATAGTTATGAATCAAACCATGTATTTATGGTTGTAATTAATCTTAATGTAACACATGTGTTAAGTTTAATTTATAAAAAAGTAAAATATTTAATTATGGGTTATGTGGAGATTAATTGAGATCATAATGATTTTAGAGGTTATAATAGTTTATGAGATAAGAGTGGTTAGAAGTTCTAATCTCCATTGAGCCAAATGACCAAAGGTTTTGTGAGAGGATTTTGGGCAGCTTCAATGAGCCAGTAAAATTTTAAGTTAGAAGACCGAAATGAATCCATCATATCACTTTAATGCACAAGCTACAAAATGAGATTTTTTTATATCAAATATGGGGTAGCCTGGTGCTGCAAAGCATTTATTATGCAAGACCCAATGAAGGGTTGGACCCACTATGTGGGTCTTGATATGAGAAATGAATTTAAAATATGCTAATAATGATTAACATTCTACCTTGGAGACTCTAGCACAACATCCACTGTTTATGCTCCAATACAATATCTCACCATCAGCATCACAAGAGCAGATGAGGTCATCTTTTTTGGATGCAAATCTAGAGACATAACAGATGTTGAATGTCCTGTGAAGGTGCGAAGTGAATAACCAGACTGCATAGTATTTATATATTTAGTTAAATCAGAATATTAAAACCAGAAATGCACACATCAACTTCTAGACAAGGGCAAACAAACTTACAAACCATCCAAGACAACGATCATTAACATCCAAACAAATAAATAGTCACAATGTTCAAGTCAAAATACATTAAAAGGAAAAAAAATCATAGCCATATATAGCTCCATAGCAGAGATATTAATCTAGGAGCCTAATGTTCCTACCAGTTATTCTAATTGATAAATAATAATCATTGTGTTACTTATTTAAAAGTAGTATTCGAGTTACAAACCTAGAAGGAAGCATATAATGCAGGTAGAAAAGGGTGGTCCAACTTGTTGAGAATTTCTCTCTCTACGCAAGCTCTTTGCACTTGTCATCCATATGTGTCTGTATACAACATCTTAATTGTGTGATTACAATTTGTTTCACACTCGACAATTAATTATGCTACCAATACAAGCAATTGTGAAACAGGGAAATGCAATAGAGAAATAGGGGTTAAAAAACCTGCCAGTATCTCCTGACTCCAATGGTTTAATTGGCCTAAAGTTGACATAGAGAGCTTCACTAGGGGTAGGATCATAACGACAAATAGTAATTTCATATTATGTTCATAGGGGCAGGATCAGACAAATAACTGAAAATAAATGATAGTAAAGCCTAATTAATGACAGCCTAGCAACAATAACTTTTGTATAAAGACAGAGTCTTTGAATCAATCAATTCAAGGATGGGAAAATGTTAGATCACTACTTAACTTCTCCATATTTGTTTTAGTTATCAGAATATTAAGCACATTACAGAAGTCCACCAACTTTTCTTTCACACACTTGTCAATCTTCTCCCTTATCTTTGCCCTCTGTTTTTCATGCCAAGAATTATAAAACCATAATATAAGCAGGTTAATTACAGCCCCATTCTTTAATTTTTAAAGACAACAGATACATCTAACCAAAATAAATAAATAAATAAAATTGTCAACATTAACACAAAATCCATTAAGATTTATATGTACATTAAGGAAAAAAAGACAAGGAGTGTTACAGTATATAAAGCAACTGTACCTCATTTTCAGTCCACACATAGCCAGAAAATAGTCCTATATTTTTCTTTAGATGGTGTGCTTACACAAGAAATCATGTCACGAGCATTCAAGCAACAGCCAATAGCTAGAGTTATGGTGTCACATAGGACAAAACTTGAGGCAATGCATATACAACATTTTAAATTTGAGCTTGAAAAATGTTGTAACTCAATCTGACCTCCCTATATTGCTCAGGAACTCCAATTTTTTTATTAATATGTATATCCCTAGGATTTATTTCACAAGACACTTTATCTAGAAAAATTGGCAAACGCCAAGGTGCAGCAGCAGTCAAATTCAAATTTTGAATACTTAAAGAGATGCAGCAATTGTTCCATCGTAATGGTATTTTAGTATACTTAATTTTAGTCATTGAATAATAATATATTAATGGTTAACAAAATAACAATTGAACTGTGATCAGAAATTTTATCTTTGAAGATGGAAGTTATTTATTTCTTTACCTTAACACGCGAGCAAATTGTAGAGGTACTTTTAAAGTAGATTCTTTTTCTCGTAGTTCTGCAACTTCCTGCACTTTTGCACCAAAGAGAAACTACAAGTGTATATACATTTGGAGTTGTTACGTGAGATATTAAAAGTAATTAAAACCATACATTCAAACAGCAATTGTTCAAGGTGACATGAAGACAAAAATTGCAAGGATAACCAAGAAAGATCATGTACTTCATTAAAGAATATAAATTGATATAAATGAATCTACAAAAGTAAATAAAATCAATTTGATATAATTGCATAGTAATAATGTTGGTTCAGATGCAGGATAAGTTTACCTCAAAACAGGTGACCTTTAATATATGAATATGCAGCTACAGAAAATGAAAAAGTAAGGATTAAGAAGGAATGTCTCAACTTAACTCATCAGTTTCTTAGAAAAGAAACAAAACAGAAATTGCACTTTCACAATAATAAAATTCAACTGAATCCCTGTACTTTCTTTCCCATTAGGCTACAATATAATTTACATGAGGGTGATTGAGTAAGGCAGTTCATGCCTTCATGGTCCTTGAAAACAAATTCAATCATCATAAAATGCATGATTACCGCTCGTCTATCCAAAGAAAGAGAAACAAATATGGATGTAACATTATATGTAATATTTATATATTTATGAGGATAAGAGACAAACCTCAAGTGTGAGATTCAAATTAACATTAACTTCTAAAAATGATTTGGCACCAACACTTCCCCATGTCATGTGGTTTCTCATGAATGCTGCAAATTCATAGATTAGTCTCAACTACTTGTATAACAGTACCTAATATCACACTTGTTGACCTTATGCCTTCTCCATCTGATGTTCGCAATCATCCTCCAAGCCTCCCAGATGAAGCACATAACACCTAGCAGCTCTGGGCCCACCTCCAATACAACCTCATTTGCATCATCGCTTTCTCCGCCATCCTCGTCTTGGGATCCACCCTCTACATCACTTCCCGACCCACTTCCATCTTCCTCGTCGACTACTCCTGCTATCTCCCCCCTCACCACCTCCTCGTCCGCTTCAACTAGTTCATGGACCACTCCACCCTCACCTGCGACTTCCTTCCCTATTTCGCTCAGACCTCGGCGAGGATACCTACGTCCACCAAGCCATGCACTCCATCCCCCTTCACCCCTCCATGTCCTCCACCAGGGAAGAAGCCGAACAGGTCATGTTCGGCACCCTTGACAACCTCTTATCCAACACCAACTTCAACCCCATAGACATCGACATCCTTGTTGTCAACTGCAGCCTCTTCAACCCCACCCCTTCCCTCTCCTCCATGATCGTTAACAAGTACAAGCTCTGCGAGAACGTCAAAAGCTTCAACCTTGGCAGCATAGGCTGCAACGCCGGCGTCATCGCCGTTGACCTCGCAAAAGACATGCTTCAGGTTCACCCAAACACCTATGTCTTCGTCGTCAGCACCGAAAACATAACCCAAAATTGGTACTTCGAGAACAACAAGGCCATGCTCATTCCCAATTGGCTTTTCCACGTTGGTGGGGCCACGATTCTTCTCTCCAATAAAAGCTCCAACAGAACAAGAGCCAAATACAAGTTGTTGCATGTGGTGAGGACTCACAAGGGAACAGATGACGAGGCGTTTAGGTGCGTGTACCTAGAACAAGACGAGGTTGGAAAAACCCAGTGTTTCTTTGTCCAAGGATCTCATGGCTATTCCTGGTGGGTCTCTTATGACTAAAATAACCATGTTGGGTCCCCTTGTATTGCCTATTATAAGTGAGCAATTTTTGTTCTTTCTCACACTTGTGGTGAAATGAAGAGAAACCTCTTCGGCGAAGACAGAGATCTAACTGAAGGTAGTCGATGCGGAAGCTGCCTTTCAACGCCAGCATTGCCAACGGCACCGAGCTAGCTTCTCCGCCGGATTTCCTCGACGGTCACACCAGCTTCATGGAGGTGCACCTCTACGACAACATCATGGCCCGCTACGTCAGCTACAAGGACGCCGCAGAGACTGTGTTCACCGTGGAGGACATGGGAACGAGCAAGAGCGATAGCGTATTTTGAATAACCTAGTGTTAACCTTACGCACCTGGCTATATCCACCGTACCGATTGAACTTCCATATTTTGAATGAACCCAACATATTAAAAGACAATTTTTCGTAAATCGACTTTGAACACTTTCTTCAAAGACGATTTTTATGAAAACCATTTTTGAAAACTTGTTTTCAAAGACGATTTTACAGAAATCGTCATTGATTCAAGTTCCGTATTTTTTAATTAACGCAGGATTTTCAAAGATGATATTTACGAACATCGTCTTTGAAACTTATTTTCGAAGACGGTTTTACGAAAACCATCTTTGATTTAAGTTCCGTATTTTTTATTTAACGTAGGATTTTCAATGAAGGTTTTCTAAAAACCATCTTTGAACACTTGTTTTCAAAGACGATTTTACGTAAATTGTCTTGAACACTTATTTTCAAAGACGATTTTATGTAAACCGTGTTTGAACACTTGTTTTCGAAGATGGTTTTAAGAAAATCGTCTTTGAAATTGTTCAGGTATTTACAAAATTGCCACCGTTTTTATTTCTAAGACGATTTTGCTACAATCGTCTTTGAACACGCATCGTAAAAAAGGGGTTTTTTTTAGTAGTGAAAGCATGGTTATGGTTTCTAGAGGTGATCATGTTGAATATAGGGAGAGTTGCAAGAAGATTCAAAGCAAGAATGAAGAAGAAGCTTGATGTTTGCTTAAAGATATTTTTGCTTTTTACATGCCCAATCAAATATGAAGACATTTGTAATTTGTTTAAGTTTGATTCAAGTACATTGTTTTTAATTCTTGCACTGCAATTTGCATGTCTCATTTAACTTGCATACATAGGTGCAATAAAACATGAAAGCTGCTAAATGATTTCAAAAGAAATTAAGTTCTCATGGTTAAGTTTTTGGAAAAATGAAAACTTACTGTTTTAATCGATTGCACAATGTTTTAATCGACTAAATGCTTTTGTTCTAAATCTAGAAAAGCCATGAAGAACACTTTAATCGATTACAAGCTTAGATTAATCGATTACATATTGCATTCTGGAAAATTACACAGGCTTATTAGAAAATCATGCATTACTGCTTTAATCGATTAACATGAATCGTAATCGATTACACATGCTTATTAGAAAAATATGCTTTACTGTTTTAATCAATTACATTGCATAATAATCGATTATTCTGTTCATAAACATTTTCCAGAAAACTGAGGAACAAGTTAATCGATCATTTAGTAGTTTTAATCAATTACATATGGCAAAATAATCGATTACACCAGCGGATTAATCAATTATTGTCAGTTAAATCAGTTTTATATAAAGCTTTATGAGTTTGTTTTCTATAAATACATATTGAACGAATCATTCTAATATGCATGAGTGACTTATGCAAAAGACACTAAGCTTTCTAAGAGTTCAAGAGATTGATTTCTAAGTGAAAAGCACATCTTGTGAAGATTAAGATTTCTGAGTTTTTTTGTGAAGATGTGTTAAAGAAAAGAAGTTTTCAAGATATTGATTCTGAGCATTAGATTTCTTACAACCTGCAATGTGTGGTAATCTCAATTCATTTTCATTCATTGATACATGAAGGACCACAGGTTGTGTTTATCTTGAATATTTCTTTTTAAAATTTTGTGATATTTGTATTCATTTGTGGTAAATCAATTTGATTCTGTCAAGCTTTCTAGAGTAGGATTCTCTAGGTGAAAGATTAGAGTAGGGTTCCCAGAGTCTTAGTGATTTGTTTTCTGATAGGGTTTTAGAATTCAGTTTCTTTATCTAGTGTTGATAAAGAAAATCACTTGTAAATTGCTTGTAAATAATATTTTGATTTAGTGAAAACTCTGACCTGGTCTTGGTTGGAAGACACTGGATGTAGCCTCCAAGTTTGTGAGGTGAACCAGTATAAATTGTTGAGTCTCTTATTCTAATTTTGTATATCTCTCATTGCTTGTGTTTGGGTAATCAAGATATAATCAACAAAACAAAGTTTCAGTCATTACTTGCATAACAAGGTTGATCTTTGTTGAAAGAAAAGTTCTGTTTTGAAAAAAGTTTTAAGTCATACGATCCAGATTTCAAATTCCGCAAATTGTTTCAAGAAATTTTTTTAATACCTGTTTTAAACCAATTCACCCCCCCTCTTGGTTTATTTGAAGAGTGTTCATTGTGTTTTCAATTTGTATCAAGAGCTGGTTCTTGAAAGTTATACAAGATCACTTTCTTTTCAAAGAAAATGAATACTACTCAAATAACTTTTAGAGAGGGAGCTTTTCTCTATCGTCCACCAATGTTTGAGGGTGAGCATTTTAGTTTTTGGAAAAATCATATACAGATCTTTATTCAATCCAATGATCCCAATGCATGGAATACTATTGAAAAAGGTCCTTTGGTTCTAATGAAAACTGTTGATAATAATTTGGTTCCCAAAGAATGGGATGAAATGACAGATGCTAAAAAAAAGAGTTGTGCAATATGATTTTAAAGCTAAAAACATGATTACATCTGCTTTCTCTTCTGATGAATTCTTTAGAACTGTGAGATGCAAAAGTGCAAAAGAAATGTGGGAAATGTTGAAGGTAACTCATGAAGGAACAAATGAAGTAAGGAGATCAAGGAAGCATGCATTGATTCATGAATATGAGAAATTCAAGATGAGCAATACTTAAAACATATCTCAGCTACAAACAAGATTCACACACATTGTCAATCATCTTCTTGGTCTTGGAAAGATATTTGATGTTGAAGAATTGAACATCAAAATAATAAAGTTTCTAACAAGACCATGACAACCAAAAGTTACAGCATAGCCTTGAATATGAAACAAGAATATGTCCAAAGACTTGTCTAAGATGTCCATGGCTGCACTGTTTGGTAAGCTACTTGAATATGAACTTGAAATGTCACAACTAACCAATGCAAAAGATGCAAAAAAAAGAAACATAAAAGCATAGCCTTGAAAGCTGCATCTTCTAAAGTTGGAAAAAAAAATATTCAAGTGAAGAAGATGAAGATGACAGTGTGAATCTAATTGTCAAAAAGTTCAGCAAATTCATGAGAAAGAACAAGAACAGAAAGTTCACAAAGTTCAACAAGAGAAATGGCAACAACCACAACAACACCTCTACCAACTTCACTTGCTTTGAATGTGGAAAGCCTGGACACATCGAATCTGAATGTCCAATTTTCTTGAAGAAGCAACAAGGTGAGAAGAAGATAAAGAAGGAAGGAAAGCCAAAGAAGACATATATTTCTTGGGAAGACAATGAATCAACAACCTCTGAATCTTTAAGTAAGAATGAAGAAGCTAATGTTTGCTTTACATCCACATTAAGTGATGATGATTACTCAAGTTCTGAATCTGAGGTAATTTCTGAATATGATAATATAGTTTATGTTTTCCATGAAATGCATGATGAGGCTCAAAGGCTAGCAAAATCAAATAATAAGCTGAAAGGAGATTTAAGATGGCACATCACCAAACTTGCAGAAATACGAAGTGAACTTTGTAAGTTGAAAGAAAAAAATGAAACATTTCTTTCAAGTTACAAGGTCAATTGGTATATATGTCCCTCTTCCTCTTCCAAGGCAAGAAAATGCAAATTGTTACAAGAAAAGTTTGATGATTTTAAAAGAAGCCAAGCATTACTTCTTTCAGAAAATAACTATTTGGTTGATCTTTTGAAAAGGATTTTTAGAGAAAAATGCAACTTGACTGAAATGTTAAGTGTGCAAAAATATGTTGGAGATACTCTTGGTTTGGGTTACAAACATGGTTCAAAATCTTTTGAAAAAACCAAATTTGTACCACCAAAACAGAAGAATCAAAGGAGCTTTTATAAATCAAAGTTTAATCAAAATGCTTATTTTGAAAGATCATCAAGAGTTGTAACTTGTAACTATTGCATGAAGAAAGGACATACATCTTTTAAATGCTATGCTAGGAAATATTATGTGCCTAATGGAGAATGTGTTTGGGTGCAAAAGAAAAAGAAAATAGCTAACCCTATGGACCCAACCTCAATTGGGTACATTTCCTTGTTACTTGATTTGAATTTTGCAGGTGTGTCTAAGAGCAAGATCATCACTATAGTATCTTGATAGTGGCTGCTCTAGGCACATGATAGGTGACATATCCATGCTTACAAATGTCATACTAAAAGATGGAGGATTTGTCACTTACGGCGATAATAACAAAGGGAAGATAATGGGAGAAGGAAACATAGGAGATAGCCTTAAGACTATGATCAAAAATGTTTTGTATGTAGATGGCTTGAAACATGATCTCCTAAGCATAAGCCAACTATGTGACAAAGGGTTCAAATTTTCCTTCAACAACAACTGCTGTTTGATTTGTGACAGTAAAAATGGTGAAGTTATCCATGTTGGTAAGAGAAAGTGTAACATTTATGTGTTGTCCATTGAACATGCATTCATTCAAAACACTAGTTGTCTTGCAAGTAAAACTAATGAAACATGGTTATGGCATAGAAGAGCAAGTCATATAAACATGCATCATATGAACAAGCTTGTAAGAAAGGACTTGGTTATAGGATTGCTTAAGCTTAAGTTTGAGATGGGTAAAATATGAAGCTTGTCAAAGAGGTAAACAAACAAAGAATTCTTTTCAAAGTAAAAATGTTGTTTCTACTTCTAGACCTCTTGAGTTGCTTCATATGAATTTATTTGGTCCTTCTAGAACCATGAGCTTGGGGGTAATTTCTATGGGCTTGTTATTGTAGATTATTACTCAAGATATACATGGACTTTATTCATAAGATCCAAGAGTGATGCATTCACAACATTTAGAAAATTGGCCAAGATAATTCAAAATGAAAAGCTTGCAATATTGTTTCAATTAGAAGCGATCATGGTGGAGAATTCCAAAATGAACATTTTGAAAAGTTTTGTGAAGAATTTGGAATTAATCACAATTTTTCAGCTCCAAGGACACCCCAACAAAATGGTGTTGTGGAGAGGAAAAACAGATCACTTGAGGTAGGTGCAAGAACACTTCTAAATGAAACAAACTTGCCTAAGCACTTTTGGACGGATGCTGTAAGTACGGTTTGTTATACTTTGAATAGGATTCTCATAAGGCTCATTTTGAAGAAAACCCCTTATGAACTATACAAAGGAAGGAAACCAAACATATCTCATTTTAGAGCATTTGGCTGCAAGTGTTTTGTGTTAAATGATGGTAAAGATTTTCTTAGCAAATTTGATTCTAAAGCTGATGAAGCAATTTTTCTTGGTTACTCTTTGCAAAGTAAAGCTTATAGGATCTTTAGTAAAAGAACATTGTGTGTTGAAGAATCTGTCCATGTTATATGTGATGAGACTAACCCTTCCAAGGAGGATTTGGAGTGTGATGTTGATGCAGGACAAATGGAAGAATTTCTGCAACTTAATGATTTGAATGAAAAAGAAAAAGCTGAACCAAATGATGAACTGGAACAGTCAACTCCTTTACAAAAGCACAAGGATTGGAGAACTACTAAAGATCTTCCCCTTGACAGCATAATTGGGGAAGTATTCAAGGGAGTTTCTACTAGATCCTCTTTAAGAAATCTTTGTTGTACCATGGCCTTTGTTTCATAGATTGAACCAAAAAGTGTTGATCAAGCTCTGTTGGATGAACATTGGTTAATAGCTATGCATGATAAATTGAATCAATTCAAAAGAAACCAAGTTTGGGAATTAGTTCCTAGACCATTGACTCATATTCCTATTGACACCAAATGGGTTTTTCGAAACAAGCTAGATGAAAGTGGCATCATAATAAGGAATAAGACTAGATTGGTTGCTAAAGGATATAACCAAGAGGAAGGCATAGATTATGATGAAACTTATGCTCCAGTTGCTAGATTAGAAGCCATTAGGTTGTTACTTGCATATGCTTGTTTGATGAACTTTAAATTGTTTCAAATGGATGTTAAAAGTGCATTTTTGAATGGTTACTTTGAGGAAGAAATATATGTAGACCAGCCTCCTGAATTTATTGATCACAAGCGTCCTAACCACATTTTCAAATTATGAAAAGCTTTATATAGTTTGGAATAGCACCAAGGTCTTGGTATGAGAGGTTGAACAAATTTCTGATTGAACAACCTTCGATGAGAGGACAGGTTGAGAAAACTTTGTTCATCAAGAAAAGAGAAAATGATATCTTGCTGGTTCAAATTTATGTGGATGACATTATATTTGGTTCAACTAATCAATTTATGTGCAGTGAATTTTCTGTCTCAATGCAGAGTGAATTTGAGATGTCAATGATGGGGGAGCTTACATTCTTTCTAGGATTACAAGTCAAGCAAATAAAGAATGGAACTTTCCTTAGCCAAGCCAAGTATTGTCTAGAAATGATCAAGAAATTTGAAATGGAAAATTGCAAGGATGTTGCAACACCAATGGCAACATCATCTATCTTGATTTAGATGACAAAGGAAAAAGTGTTGATGAGTCCAAATATAGGGGAATGATTGGTTCTTTGCTATATTTAACTGCAAGTAGACCTGACATTATGTTAAGTGTATGCTTGTGTGCTAGATACCAAGCAAATTTCAAAGAATCTCATCTATCAGCAGTCAAAAGAATCCTAAAATATCTTAAGCCTACACCAAGAGTAGGACTATGGTATCCAAAAGGTACATTTATCAGCTTAATTGGATATTCTGATTCTGATTTTGCAGGGTGCAAATTGGATAGAAAGAGTAGCAGTGGTACATGCCACTTGTTAGGAAGCTCTTTGATTTCTTGGCACTGCAAGAAGCAATCATGTGTTGCCTTATCTACTGCTGAAGCTGAATACATTTCTGTAGGAAGCTGTTGTGCACAGAGTCTTCGGTTGAAGCAACAACTTCAAGACTTTGGTGTTAAGATACAGGAGATACCATTGTTGTGTGATAATACTAGTGCCATCAACATATCCAAAAATCCTATTATGCACTCAAATACCAAACATATTGAGATCATACATCATTTTATCAGAGACCATATCCAAAGGGTAACATCAAAATTGAGTTTGTTGAAACTGAAAATCAATTAGCTGATATTTTCACAAAACCTTTGGCTAAAGATAGATTCTTCACACTTAGAAACATGTTAGGAATTCTAGATGAATCTAGTGTGTGTTAGAACGTTGTTTTGTGCTTATCTACATGAAATTGCATTATTTATTGGCCATTCATCTCAAATGATACAAATTCGAAATGTGTTGCATAATTACTATTCATACTGATAAATTGACTGTTATAATCGAATAAGACTGGGAATAATCGATTAAATGGACTTTCAAAGCTTTTTAGAATGAATTTTGTGCTTATGTAATCGATTATAGAGACGAAATATCTTTTATTCTTCATTCAAAATTATTTCAAAAATTAACATTCACTGGAATAATCGATTACGTCATAGAATTAATCGATTACACAAGCTTAAAAAATATCTTTTAAAACATTACATTTCACTGGAATAATCGATTAACACATAGTGTAATCGATTACACTTTGTAACGCCCTGGAAATTTCAATAACTGAAAATATATGGTTAAAATGTAGTGTGAGTTAATCTTGTGCAACTACTTGATGTGAATGTTAGGTTGTGTGAAGTTTGTTTGGTCTATGTTTGAATTATTTGTGTGAAATATTAATTAGAAAAAAACAAGAATCACAAAAAAAAATTGAAAGGAAATGACCATATTACCCTTTCTCTATATGTGAAAATTACAATAATGCCCTTGAAGTAAAATTACCATAATGCCCTTAGATATTTTTTTTAGATATTTTGAAGTGAAATTGCAAAATACCCTTGAGTAAGTGACAAATTACAAATATACCCTTAGATATTTTGTTAGAACTTGATGAAATTACAAAAGTGCCCCTGGGATGGAAAATTACCAAAATACCCTTAGTAACAGACAAATATCACAAGAAATTTAGGAGTACCTAGACTGACTAAAAATTTATGATTAAGTAAGTCATAAGATAATCTCTAAATTTTACTATTCAATATAATAAATACAAGAAAGTAAACCTCAAATTAAAAATAAAGAAAAATTTCACGAATATCTAAAACTATCATGAGATATAATTTTAGACTATGTGATGATATGATGAGGAAAGTTATCACATGAGAAATACTTGTGATGGTTGTACAAGAAGGATAGGATGGAAACAAATGGATCAAAGTGACAAGTTTAGAAGTGCTTAAGAATATATTTAGTTGTGATTAGTTAATTTATGAAAAGAAACCAATCCTAGCTATGCAGGATTTGGGGTAAAGGCTTAAGATTTTAGATAAATGACACATTAGTATCCATCACCTTAATTGGAAAACATATGAAGTACATATGGTATAAACAAAAGAGACAAAACTTTAATGGAAGCATGCTTGTACATGATTTTTTTTTTAAAAAATAAAACCAATAGAAATGGAAGTGTGACCATAATGTGAGTGTGTGTGCAAGAGCCAATGCATTATGTGAGCAAAGCAAACAAAATCAAGCCTTTGGGAAACCTTTCCACGTGCACTTTGGTCTTTAAGGAGGGAATCTTTGCTTTTTGAATGCATTAAATGCAAGGAATTAAAATATCTTCATGGCATGATGACTTAGTTGAATTAGAACTAAACTAAAGCCTAACTAGGTTCCATCCTAACTAAATCCTTTCCTAACTAGTTTTTCTTCTATAAATACTCTCTTTGAATTAAAATTCTGCACCTAAAATCTTTATCTTTGTACCACCATCAACCCAAGGTGTAAATGAAATTGACTATTGTTGCCATCTATAAAAAAATGAAACAAATCTAGTGAAAAATAAAATTTCTCAGTAGGCAAAACTAAACCACCAAAACACGTTAGTACGTTAGTAAATCATCATAAAATAATTATGCAAACTATATGAATGGATGAAATGAATTTTTCCAGGTTGCACATGGCCTCTACATATCATACTGTATGTAGCTACACCTCGTACTGGGTGTAGACGTTGCGATCGTCTTACACAAACATGCATGATTTATTCCATGTATCTGCACCTGGTCATTACATATCGTACTGTATGTAGTATCAAATACCGTTTCACAAATCTCGTACTGGAATTGGAAACATAAATCAACATATCATCAATCAAAATTCATTCATAATAAAATCCATAAGCAAAATACATACCACCTTATGGAAAAAAAATTGTTGTTGTCATAACATCATACGTACCACAAGTATGGTTAAACCACCATACCTTATTCAGCAAAATTTTACCAACTTAGGCATGACAATTTAATATCTTCAAGCTACAAACAAATCGTGTTAGTAGTCTAACTAATAAACCACAATATATCTTTCAAATAATTTCTAGCTCCTTTAAACTTTCACAAGAAAATTATAAGCTAGCATGCATTTTAATCTCCTTTCACCTACCACCTTACTACTTCATCCTCAAATTTAATTACTCAAGCATTTGAACCATTTATCTACATACCATTCAACCTCTACTTCTAAAAATTAATTCACAACAGTACCATAATAAAACTATGAACAAATAACCCAAATATCATCAAAATCACTTCCAAAGATCACCAAATATACTTCCAAACATCACCAATATTTCAGCCTATAAATCATCACCTATCCTATGGTTTAAATCAACATTTCCATATCATAAAATAACCTTCAAATAACATGAATTTTCAACCTAAATAATAACCATAAATCTGCCCAATTAAGCATATAGGTTAATCCAAACAAATGATTAACTAGGGATTTAAGCCTAGCCTACCTCAAATGGATTTGGATTTGAAATTGATTAAGTGGCTGCTTCTCTTGTAAATTCTCTAAGGAATGAAGTCTTGAAAAGAAGAAAATTTGATGTAGAGGTGAAGCTATGGTTTGAAAGTAATAAGAGAAGATAAGAAATTAAAAGCTAGGTGTAAGGAAGCAAGTAACCTTGGGATGAGTTTTGGTGCTAGTGGTTTATGAAAATATTTTGGAGCAGCCAAGCTATTTATACTATGTTAATTGGTTCAGATGTAAGGGTTTTAGTTGGATTAGAAAATGGTTTAGAAGTTAGTTTAGTTAGATTCTAACTAGGTAATCATTTACCTTAGAAGATTTTTTGACTTAAGCTTTATCTTGACTTGATTTGACGACATGTGGAAAGGCTTGGACATGAAACACAATCTGATTGGTGCTTATGTCTTGGATGAAACTAGATTTTTATTTGCAAGATTCCCTCATTTAATGCTCGCTTTCCACCTTGAAGGCCACCTAGAAAGGTTGGTTCAAAAAGCTTATCATCATTGACTTACCATTGACTTTGGTTTACCAAACTTTTCTTCCTATTAGTTCACTTAGCTATGCCTATTCTATTGCTTTTCCACGTTAATACACTTCTGGATAGTCCAAATTTAAGCTGAATATTTCATTCCTTGGGCCAAAATTCCAAGAGTTACATGTTTTACTCAATCCAAATGGTCCAAAGGGCTATAAGCACTCAACCAGATAGGGTTCACTCATTATTTATTCTGTACTAACTTACTAATCCAAAAATTCTAATTTTCTAGTATTTTAAACTAGACTTCCTAAGCTTTTTAACAAGGTATCACATGCATTATTTGGAGTTATAAAACTCTGGCTATAACATTTTTAATCTAGACTTCAAAACTGCCAGCAAGCTGAGAAATTCCATACTGACATCTCTTAAGGTTTTAATTATTGCAAGCAGTACACAAACGAGATTTATCTGAAATTTTTATATGTTGTAGTAGACATATAGATATTTAATTCCATATATTATACACTAAATTTGGATAAGAATTGAGAGAGAAATAAATTTCTCAATTCGGGTGGCAGAAATGGAAGTTTTGGGCAGCTTATATTCAAATAAAATTTATCCTATTCTTGTATCCAACTCTCATCCTCCTTCCATAATAAATCATAAATCATAAATATAACTTATAATATAATTTTGAGGATATTACAGCAACAAGAAGAGGATGCTTATTATATGCAGAATCAGACTAGACCTCAACAGAACTTCCAAAGAAACTACCAAGGTTACTAAGGTGGTCCAGGTTCAAATCAGCCTTATGGCTGGAGGCAGCAAAATGATAATGCATATTATGGTCCCACTAACTCTTCTTTTGCAGGTCTCTCTAACAACTCTTATGTAGGTTCTTCAAATATGAGTCCACCACAACAACAACAACAAGCTCAACTTGATAGAATTTCAAAAATTGAAGATACTCTAACTCAGTTTATGCATATGTCTATCACAAATCAAAAGAACACTGAGGCTTCCATCAAAAGTCTTGAAGTTCAGGTTGGATAGCTTGCAAAACAAATATCTGAGCATAGCAGTGGACTTTTTTTAGCAATTCCAAAAGAACCAAGGGAGTGTTTTAGAGTGGATGTCTTGGATGAAGTAATTTCCAACTCCAAGAGGTTGGCTCAAGGAAAAGATTGTTTAGAGAAAATATCAGCTGAAGCATTTGAGGAGATGAGTGAATCTGAAGACAATGATAGTTTTGATTATCTCCAACAGCCAGATGCTTTCAAGGAAATTCCCTACCAACAATCATTCTTTGAGGAATTGTTAGAGGAAGAAAAGAATCAAGAATCACCAATAAAGGTAAGTGCAGTACCTCCACATGCTAAAAATGTTTTTCTTGCAGGAAATTCACAGAGACCAGTCATAAGCCATTCAAGTCTCTCTGAAAAAGAAAAGAAACTGGTGAAAATGTTGGAGGAAAATGCAAAAGCCATTGGCTCATCCCTATCGTCCAATTGTTGGGAGCCAAAGCGATAACAAAGGCTTTCAACTAATACGACGCTAAAGAAGCGCTCCTGGTAGGCAACCCAGTATTTTTAATTTTTGTCTTTATTTTTGTTGTTTTAATGTTATATGTCTTTTTAAAAATTTATATCTTATCTTTTTGAAAGTATAATCTGTTTTGTTAGAACTTGGATATAGGTCCATTTTGTTAGGAAAAGGCAAAGTAGGTGAGGATGAAGAACGTGGCATATCCTATTGATTATTTGAATGGAGGAAACCGAGCTCCTCAGCCATGATCTTCAAAATTTTGTGACATTGTTTTATATTTCTTTACTGCTTTGTAGTTTAAATTTAGTACTTTGTTTATTTAGTCACTATGTTTGATGTTTGCTTGAATAATTTGTGTGCATTTTTTATTCTTTTTGCTTGCACACAGAGGTTTCTTTTTTTTTTTATTTGAAAATACACATTTTAAATACTTTTTGTTTTACTAACATGGTTGTATAAATCTTTTTGGGGCTTAACTGATATGTCATGTTTTGAAAAGAATCAATAGATAAATGATTTGAAACTTACTTTTTGTATTGGATCAGAACACAAGAAAATGAATTTTGGAAACTTTGAGAATAAAAAGCAAAGGAATGGTTTCCAAAGATCAAATCAAGGTAGGACTTTTTACATGGAATTGATAAAGAACATCTTTCAAACATTGATTTGATTTGAACATGAAAATAGACCTTAAGCCTAGTGAGTGTGTGCAATCACATAAGAAAAACATTGAGTGTCCTCACTGATCTGTTTATAGTTGATTTTGCATGAATTTCTAATTGTCATAACATATAATGCATGGATATGATTTAGGCCTTCTTTCTTTTTGAACATCTTTTTAAGCCACTAGCCAAAAAGTTCCAATATGTAATGATTTAACTTTGTAACCCCTTTGAGCCAAACACTTGATATTTTATTGGAACCCTAACCTAGGATAACAATTCCCTACCTTACCTTAGGTTAGGAGAGCAAAAGGGCATGTTATTTTGTTGAAAATACTTAATCTTTTGGGAAGCTCATGCGATGAAAAAGACTTTTAAATATGGCTATTGCTATTCATGTGATGAGAAAAGAAAAGAAAGAAAGAAAAAAGAAAAAAGAGAAAAAGGAAACAAATTCCTTGTGTTTTAAATGATACAAAGTTGGTGAATGAAAAGATTGGTATGAGAAAAATGGATATCTTGGAAAAAAAATAGGAACTAATGATCAAGTTTTTTATCTTTGTTGCTCTCCTATTCACAAGGTACTTTTTGAATATCCAGAAAAATCAAGATTTGTTTCTAGCCAGGCCCAACCACAAAAGCCCTAATGATCCATGATAAGTATGTACTTTGATTTGATTGAAAATGAATTGCAAAATTGATCTATGATATATTGGTGATGGAATTGAGAATAAACACTTACCTGGGAGAACTAAACACATTTGAGAGGTTTTCCTCTATTTGAATTTATCTTAATCTCATTTGATTTTGTGAATTCCATCTTTTGTTTCAAAATTCTCAAGGTTGACTATTTGAAAATATGTTCTAATCACTCTGGAAAGTTAATTCTTTACAAAGAATGTTCATAAGTATTTACTATAGTCCTAGTGTTAATTTACTTTGCTAGAGGACAAGCAAGATTCTAGGTTGGGGGGAGTGATAAGTGCCATATTTCAGTTAAAATCATGTTTTAAATGATGACATTTATCTTTTGATTTCAATAACTTTGCTTATAAACTTGCCCTAAACCTAGTTGAAATGTATTTAGTACTTAGATAAATGTTGTTTTTCATATTTTGGAAGATTAATCCAATCAAATATTTTGATAGGTTTCGATGATATCCGAGACTTTCGAACAAGCAAACCAAGCAAGAAGGACTTAAAAGATCAAACCTGGGAGGTGTTACAAGCAAAATGACCCAAAAACTCATCCAGGCCCAAAGCTTTCTTCAAGACTAAGACTTTAACTCGCCCAGGCGAGCCTCCCTAGTGCAATTCACTCGCCCAGGCGAGTTGCAAGTTCCAAGATGGTAAGTTAAGCTTACCCAGGCGAGCAAACAAAGGCAAAATCACTCGCCTGGGCGAGTGAAGCTGGCAGGAGGAAGATTTCTATAAATAGCCAACGAAAATGGAGGAGAAAGGATGTCATTCTTCATTCTTTTCTTGCTTAGACTTGCTCTTTAGTCTTAGAAACTTAAATACTTGTAGTAGGTAGGTTAGGAAAGTGAGAGAAGTGAGATTTAGTGTGGAGACTTTGCCAGAAAGAAGTGGTGATGGGGCCCTTCATCAAATCTTCCCTTGAGGAGGTTCTCTCCACAATGAGTAGCTAGCTTCTCTTAAGGATTGGATGTAATCTTCTTAACCCTATGTCTCTCTTTTAATATTTATTCATGCATGAATCGTTTCTATTCCTTGTTGGTAATTTCATTCTGTCCTTAATGTTTGATTCTACTTGATCACTAGTTTCATGAATTTAATCCTAAGTGAGACTGGAAAGTAATCTTAGGGTTTGAATCGAACGATTTTACTCATTACGTTAAGTTGCAAATAGCACGTGATTACGATTATAATGCTGGGGTATTTACTTCATATGCGAGGGATCGGTAGATATCCTTAGAACTCGAATGTGAGGGATCGATTCGGGGTAAAATAATGTGCATCAATAAAGATAGAAATTGATTTATATGTGGTAAACCTTAATTGAATACTGAGGATAAGAATGATGAAATCCAATCCCACTTTCTCATAAGTATATTTATTTTTTGCTAAGTTTAGTTATTTTCCGTTACTTTCTTAAAAAAAATGAAATTCCGCTCATCCTACTTGTACATAACAATTGAACTATTAAATTCTGTTTGGATTAACTGAGTAGCTCAAGTCCCTATGGAGACGATCTTTATAAATTTTGTAACTTACAACGACAAATCGATACACTTGCCGAGAGTCTAACAATTAATCAATTACATAAGCTCGTAATTGATTATTCATGGAGTTATCCTACAGCCCCTTTGAATCTCTAATGATTTAGAAGATGGATGTTTAACTGTCTCTACACCATGAGCACAGGGCTGAGACTAATTCATCTATGGAAGAGATGAAATCTAGACTGGAAAACATAGAGGCTAGGCTTGTTCTTGATGACTTTGACAAACTAGTTTAGGTTGCTTATGTTCTTGATGCTTTCTGCTATTTTTGAGTATGTTATGCTTTGGTTAATGTTTTGCTATTTTAAATTTCAATGTACTACATCATCTATATCAATTAATATAAGTTTTGTTTTCTCTTCTTAATATTCTCTCTATAAACATTATTTTTGTCTTTGATAAGCCAAATAGGGGGCACAATAATTGTAATAATCATAGGGGGAGAAATGAGAAATAAATCTGTTTGTTTAAATGGGGAGAAATAATTTATGATGTGTGTTCTGTTTGTTTACTTTGTATTTTCATGAGAAATTATACAAGTCAGGGGAGCAAATTTAAAGCATTGTATACTTAACACTTGTTCACACTTGTTCTTGCAAAATCTGATTTAAATTTCAGGATATCGAGTATAATTCTTATATCATTCATCCCTCAAAAGCAATCAAAAGTTATACAAATGGACAATTGATATTTGGCATGCTCAAAGCCGAAAAGGGGGAGATTGTTGAATATAGGGGGAGTTGCAAGAAGAATCAAAGCAACAATGAAGAAGAAGCTTGATGTTTGCTTAAAGATATTTTTGCTTTTACATGCCCAATCAAGTATGAAGGCATTTGTAATTTGTTTAAGTTTGATTCAAGTACATTGCTTTGTGATCCTTGCACTGCAATTTGCATGTCTCATTTAACTTGTATACATAGGTGCAATAAAACATGAAAGGTGCTAAATGATTTCAAAAGAAATTAAGTTCTCATGGTTAAGTTTTTGGAAAAATGAAAACTTATTGTTTTAATCGATTACATAGTGTTTTAATCGATTAAATGTTTTTGTTCTAAATCTGGAAAAGCCATGAAGAACACTTTAATCGATTACAAGCTTAGATTAATCGATTACATATTGCATTCTGGAAAATCATGCATTACTGCTTTAATTGATTACCATGAATCATAATCGATTACACATGCTTATTAGAAAATCATGCATTACTGCTTTAATCGATTGCCATGAATCGTAATTGATTACACATGCTTATTAGAAAACTATGCTTTACTGCTTTAATCGATTACATTGCATAATAATCGATTATTTTGTTCATAAACATTTTCCAGAAAACTGAGGAACAAGTTAATCGATTATTTATTAGTTTTAATCGATTACATATGGCAAAATAATCGATTACACCAGCGGATTAATCAATTATTGTCAGTTAAATCAGTTTTAATAAAGCTTTATGAGTCTATTTTCTATAAATACATATTGAACGAATCATTCTAATATGCATGAGTGACTTATGCAAAAGACACTAAGCTTTCTAAGAGTTCAAGAGACTGATTTCTAAGTGAAAAACACATCTTGTGAAGATCAAAATTTCTGAGTTTTTTTTTTTTAAGATGTGTTAAAGAAAAGAAGTTTTCAAGATATTGATTCTAAGCATTAGATTTCATACAACTTGGAGTGTGTGGTAATCTCAATTCATTTTCATTCATTGATACATGAAGATCACAAGTTGTGTGTATCTTGAATCTTTCTTTCTAAGATTTTGTGATATTTGTATTCATTTGTGATAAATGAATTTGATTCTGTCAAGCTTTCTAGAGTAGGGTTCTCTAGGTTAAAGATCTGAGTAGGGTTCTCAGAGTCTTAGTGATTTGTTTTCTTATAGGGTTTTAGAATTCAGTTTCTTGATCTAGTGTTGATAAAGAAAATCACTTGTAAATTGCCTCTAAATAATATTTTGATTTAGTGAAAACTCTAACCTAGTGTTAGTTGGAAGACGCTGGATGTAGCCTCCAAGTTTGTGAGGTGAACCAGTGTTGTTGAGTCTCTTATTCTAATTCTGTATATCTCTCATTGCTTGTGTTTGGGTAATTAAGATATAATCAACAAAACAAAGTTTCTGTCATTATTTGCATAACAAGGTTGATCTTGGTTGAAAAAAAAGTTCTGATTTGAAAAAGGTTTTAAGTGATACAATCCAGATTTCAAATTCCACAAATTGTTTCAACAAATTTTTTAATACCTGTTTTGAACCAATTTACCCCCCTCTTGATTTATTTGAAGAGTGTTCATTGTGTTTTCAAATCATTGCAGTGCTCATGAGGAAAATGCATACCTCTTATTTTTGTCCTGTGCTTTTGCAGCTAGTCTTTGGCAATGGTTAGGGAAATCTTTTACTTGTAAGTGAGACTTGTCCATCTCCTATAGGCCTTTTTTCCTCAGCTTCTGTGCCTAGAAGTAAACAAGATATAAATGTGATTTTCTTAGCTATGACCTTGATTGAACATTTTTAGTTTAGTATTTTTCTATTCTTCATAGTTTATTTGACCTCTCTTGGACTCTTATTTTCTTACCTTAACTCAGTTTTGGTCTTAGGCAAATAATTGAGTTTAATTGATAATTGTTGCTTATTTTCGGATTTGTGCTTACTTGAACTATCTTCCTTGTGCAGGACCTATAGTATTATATAGAACTCTAAATGGAGCATAGGAGTAGTCCCCGGAAAGCTAAGGAAACGTTCTACAATTCTGTCAGAGAAAATTGTTGTTTTGAACTACATGTCATCCCCAAATCGATGGGCAAACTGAGGTGGTCAATAGAACTTTTTCTACTTTTCTTAGAGTCGTTATTAAGAAAAATCTTAGGACTTGGGAAGAGTGTTTACCACATGTTGAATTTGCTTATTGGAGGGTTGTACATAGTACTAATCAGATGTCACCATTTGAAATTGTTTATGGTTTTAATCCTTTGAATTCTTTGGATTTGTTGCCTTTACCTAATATTTCTCAATTGAAAGATAAGTCTGGGCAGGTTAAAGCAGAATATGTCAAGAAGTTGCTTGAGAAAGTCAAGGCCCAAATTGAGAAGAAAATAGAAGGATATACAAAGTATGAAAACAAAGGAAGGAAAAATGTAACATTTGAACTAGGTGACCGGGTATGGGTGCATTTAAGGCACAAAGAAAGTCGAAGCTTATGCCAAGAGGAGATGGTCCTTTTCAAGTACTGGCCAAGATCAATGATAATGCCTACAAAATTGAATTGTCGGGTTGTATGGTATAAGTCCTACTTTTAATGTGGTTGATCTACCCCTTTTTTATGTAGGTGATGATTTAGTTAATTTGAGGGCAAATGTTTTTCAAGAAGTAGGGAATGATAAGGACACTGAAGACCAACCCCAAGATCAAGATCCAATACAAGGCATAAGAGGACCCATGATAAGAGCAAGAGCTAAAAAGTCCCAATAAGCTTTGCAAAATATACTGGCTAATTTAAGGGCAATCCAATTGCATTAGAGGACCAAATATCTGGAGGTCTGCATGAGGGGATTACTAGTCACATGTATTGCTTGCTTGGAGTGATAATAGAAAGCAATTATTGACTTAGGCATTTAATAAAAAATAATATTAATAAAGTGCTTGTAGTTGGTTTTGTGACCTGGACCTCAAGCTTAGTTATGCCTCACTTAACCACTAAGGCATTTTAGTTATGCTTAAAATGTTGAGATTTTATTGTTCTTTTATTTTCTACAAAGTGCATGAGAACTAATTTGTATAAATCAATTATGAAGTGAATAGACATGGGACTTTCTGTTGGATTTTATCATTGAAGCTTGAGAATTGTCTCTGCTAGGGTTCTTCCTTGAACCATTTGATCTTATAAAGAATTGCTCCACTCTTGTGACGATCCTCAAGGCTTATCAAACATCATTTTTTGTGGCGCCTATCTACTTCTTCCTTTTTCACATTTTATGTTTCCTTGTTTAATTTTCGCATTACTAATTTTGTCTGAATTTCTTATTTGCATAATTCTCGTTTTACTTATCCTTTTTATGTGTTTCTTGTGCCTAAATTGCGTTTCAAAATGTCCTTTTTCACCTCGTTTTGGAATCGTTACAATCCAAGTTCTTTAGGCTGAGAAACATATAAAAGTTAACAATACGATTCTAGCTCAATTGGTGTGCCAATTCCACCTTGAATTGGTCTGAAATTGAATCAAGCCAGGAGGATTTACATCAGTTATATTGGCCCACCATGTTTAGAGATGCTCATCACCTTTCCACCACTTGTGAGCAGTGTTAGAGAGCATAAGGGACCATTACACATAGGCATCAGATGCCTCAGCAACCTATTATTTTATGCGAGATTTTTTATGTATGGGGTATTAATTTTATTGGTTCATTTCTTGTTTATCATGGTGTTTCATCTATTTTTCTTGCTGTTGATTATGTTTCTAGATGGGTTGAAGAGGGGAGCCATTTCTGTAACAAGTCATTGACATTCTTACTCTAGAAGTATGGGGTTGTGCATAGAGTTGATATAGCTTACCATCCCTAAACTAATGGGCAAGTGGAGGTTTTTAATAGAGAGATCAAGCAAGTGTTGCAGAAGGTAGTGCAACCTAACAGGAAGAATTGGAGCAAGCTACTTGAAGATGCTTTATGGGTTCATAGGACTGTTTACCGAACACCTTTGGGATGTCTTCCTATAGGGTGTTTTTTGGTAAGGCATGTCACCTCCTGGTGGAGATTGAGCATTGTGCTTATTTGGCGGTGAAGAGTTGTAACATAGTATTTGATGAAGCGGGTATGGAAAGGAAGCTTCAATTACAAGAACTTGAAGAGATCCACTTAGAACTCTAAGATTTAAAAGGAGAAAATGAAGAGGTTTCATGACTCTAGGATTCTTAGGAAGGAGTTCCATACTGGCCGAAAAGTGCTATTGTTTAACTATTGCCTCAAGCTTGTTTCTGGTAAACTTCGATCTAAATGGGATGGACCTTTTGTTATTACTAATGTTTTTACCCATGGTGCAATTAAGATTAAAAATGAAGTTACCGGCAAGGTCTTTAAAGTGAATATGGTCACCAACTCAAGCTATTTCATGAGAGCCCTCAAAGTGAATACCAACGGACCTCTTGTTAGTCTTGCCAATTTTATGTGATTGTGTGCCTTGAATGACACTTAAGGAGTTTCCTTTTCCCTTCTTTTCTATGTTGTCTCTTTGATTGCATTTCATTGGATGCTTAATTAAGGAGAATGTGCACTTTAAGTGTGGGGGGGGGGGGGGGAGAATTTACAAAATTTGTTTTATTTGTTTTCTGTTTTTGTTTTGTTGTATTTGTTTTGTTTTATTGTTTTTCTATTTTTACTGTTTTCTATTTGTCATTTCTTGTTAGACATGCATTAATTGAGATAACTTAGGCCTTCTTTCTTTTAGCTACTAGCCAAATAAACCTACATTTCATTGATATCCATGGTCACCCTTTTTAAGCCTTTAACCTTTTCTTTATTGTGTAGCTCATTACAAGCCAAAAAGTAAATCAGGTTATCCTAACTTTAGAGAAAAATGAGCCTTGAAATTGTTTTGGGAGTGAGTTTCAAACAAGTGTGGGGGATTTATATTTTGTTTTGATTTAGAAGAAAAGAAAAGAAAATAAAGAGTATAAAAAGAAGAAAAAAATAAAAAATAAAAAGAAGTACAAGAAAAAAAATTGTAATAAAAGTGTGTTGTGGTTCATTTTCATTTATTTTAATTTTGTTGTTCTCCACCTTGTTTCTTTGTTTCTACCCCTCTTTTTACTTGTTGGCTTACTCCCCATTGTCCCTCTTTTCTTTTAGTTTTAGCTTAAATATATTTCCCTTATCCACCCTTACCTAAACCATATATTACAAACTAATAAAAGTCATTTTGATCTTTTGATGCAGGTGTATTTCAAGTTGATTGAATTAGAGTCTTGTTAATTTGGATGTGCTAGTTACATGTGGTGTTTGAGTGTAATCACAAACCCATACAATATTTGATGAGGTTGAGTGTTGTTCTTTGAGAGGATTCTATCACCTTGGTACATTCTTAATTTTAACTTGACTACTTTTTCACTTTGCACTTTGTGATCATGTCTTCATGGAGTGCTTGTTACCTTGATATCATTCTTCCATTTTCCATCTTTCTCATTTTTGTGCATTATTAGGATCCATTGAAAAATGTGTGTGCCTTGTTCATACCTTTTTTTAGTTTGTGATTTATTCTAGTTTAATTGTTTCCTCTTAGTCTTTCTTTTAGTTTTGCCCAGGAGTGCAAAAGATAAAGTGTGGGGGAATTTGATTGAGTGTTTTTAGTATAGTATTTTTCTATTCTTATTAGTTTATTTGACTTCTCTTAGATTCTTATTTTCTCACTTTAACTCAGGTTTGGTCTTAGGCAAATAATTGTGCTTAATTGATAATTGTGCTTATTTTCAGATTTTATGCTTTCTTGACCTATCTTCCTTGTGTAGGACCTATAGGATTCTACAGAACTCCAAATGGAGCATATGAGTAGTCCCTGCAAAACTAAGGAAAAGAGCTACCATTTTGTCAGATATAAGCATGGGATAATTCTTCCAGTTTGAGGGTCAAATTAGGCTTGAAATTCAGAACATATGCACTTGAGTTTTGTGCTGCGAGTTTGGGTTTTGATTGATGTGATTAACATAATTAGTTAGTTTAGATGGACCTAATTAGAGCCCATCCCTTCATTTTGTTCAATCACTATATATTAGTGTAGCTAGGAGTTTTTTAAGAACACAAAAAAAAAAGAATTTCTAACTTCTTGTGCAAGTTTTCAGAATTAAAATATTTTCTCTTTTTCTCTCAAAATTTCTTCATTGTTCTTTATTTTTCTTCATCCTTTCATCTATGTTCTTCTATTTTTCTCACACAAATTTCACGGCTCTTCCACTGATGATGATCATGGAAGGCTAAACAATTAATCAATCCAAGGATCCAGTCCAAGCATGGAGAATTTGAGTTCTGGTTTGGTATTCTAATTTATGTGTGAATGTTCATCTTCTTCTTCAATCCTTTTTTTGATTTTCATCATAATGAATATGTTTAGGATTGAAAAGGAATTAGGTTATAGATTTATTTCCTAATTTTGAATTTTAATCATAGATTGTTTGGATGATATTTCAATCCGATTGGACTGCTTCTAGTGATATTGAATGAACCTTCATAATATGATTATTATTTGAGAACTATAATAATTTGCATTGCTTGGTTTGGTGAATTGAATTGATATTCTTTAATATGTTTTACAACATGTTTTATCAATTTTATTAGTTTCTGCATTTTTCTTCAATTCTTGTTTGTGTTTCTGCAATTTTTGTTCATTGTCTGCAAACTGTTTGGTAAACCCCCTACTGTTTATAAGTGGATTAAGTGAGGAACTAAATTGGACTGTATCTCTGAATCGACCTAAGTTAATCTTTCTGTGTTACATAATTATCTTAGTTTTATTTGTTTTATAACGATTCGACAGTCATTATCAAGCACTCATATCCATATTTTCTAACCAACCAACTATTAGAATTGATGCCCAATAATAATCCTTTTGGGGTTATTATAGAAACTTTAGTTTCTTTTGTAAAGTTACAATTATTCAGCTACATTTATCTCTAGTTCACCACTGTTAAATTTCTAGTTTAACTTTTAACAATAATACCCATTTGTTTATTAACCTTGGTATGGTCATGTTCTTAGTAAATGTGCTTCATGATCAATGCCTAGATTGTATGATTGTATGTTTTGAAGACTCACTTCAAGATCCTTTCAATATATGAAACTTAGGCATATGTGGGCGCATGGTAATTCTAGAAACCTTGGACGTGGCAATTCTAGGAAATAGGGTTGTTATTTGTGATTCCCATTGTAAGTATGTTGAAGTAAACAAAAACAGGTTCAAGCTTTCAAACTGTATTTGCCCATGTGCTACTAATATTTTGGCTACATCACGTACTCATGAACAAGTATTTTATGCACATTAGTTATTCAACTTTCATTTAAAGAACTCACATTCCCCGGGTAGATTAAACATATCAAAACACTTGTCTATTTTCAAGGTAGGGTTTCCAATGGTGAGGAATTTTCTATCAAATTTCCCAGTTCTTAGGTAGAGGGTGATACAAGGTGAAAAGAAAAGCACAAACCGTGGCATACACACTTGAAAAGGTTGTGAAAGAAGGATTCTACCGAAGCAATAGTTATTGAAACATATACCATATCCATTTTTTCTTAGTATTACTTATATCAAGTTATATGTCATGTTTACTTTTGTATTTGTTGTTTGACTCATGGTTATATAAATTGTGTTATGTTTTGAATAATTTAAGCTATGAAAATAAAATATTTTATATTATGGATTAATTTTATGCATAAATAGGTACTATTTTTAAATTATTTGTATCTAAAATTTATTAATATATCTAGGTATATATTGATAATTTCATAAATAATTTTTATAAAAACAAATAATTACAGTGGGCTATAACTCACTATAATATAGATGATTTAGCCCACTGTAATATTTATACATTCTTCCTGGAAATACTTTTACTCATAACTTACCGATGGCATTTCCTTCGAATTATCAAGGGTCAAATTATTGACAAAAGAATCCACTATACTATAGTTGAGTTGCAAAAGGCTTAACCCACTATATTACAGAGAGTCGATAAAATTTGCTAATAGGAAATTTAAAGAGGATTAATGAGTCGTCTATAAGTCGTTGGTTTACAATGGGTTTTCCCTATTATCGTGGGTAATAGTGAAAATTCTTGTAGTGTCAGTTCATCATGAAATTTGTAACTTCCGTGTTATTTTATTATATTTTACCCATGCTATGTTATCTCTGCTTATTTTAATATATTTAAAGACAACTTTTTAATCATATTGTTTTAGGCCCTTTGAACGGATAACTAATTTTTGTTGGCACAGGTTATTATGAACTTAGATGAAATAAAGAGAAACTGAAAAAGAGATGGGAATGAGAGTTAAAAGTTCAAGGAAAAATACCACTAGGGCTAGTAAGTCTTCATTCTTCATGGTAATCAATTTACCCCATATTCATCATATACAAATGTCTTTATGCATAGTTCACACTTCATGGTAATAATTGCTTATTAATATACTAGAAGGACAAAGGTTAGATCTGAATCTGATAGATCTAATCACCACACTGGAAGGAGAAAAGGACCTGCCCAAATACACATTATTAGTGCGATGTCAAGACTGCCTATTATACCTTACCATACCTAAATCTAGCTTCTCTATTGTTAAATTTCTTTTCCCTTACTGTCTCGAAGTTGCTCACTTTCTCATTCTCAATGGTTACATTAAGGTCATTTTTATATATAATCATTTTAACCATGGGGTTTATATATATTGAATTGATATTGAGTGTATGATGAGAGTTTTGTGATGCACACGATATACAGGAAATCACATGGTTAGTTGGTTCCTCTGCTAGAGCTATAATCTTCGTTGTGATTGCTTCTAGAGCTAGTATGGAAGAAGCAAGAGACTTAAAATTGGAATTCAACTTTTCTGGTGTGTGAGTACTTTACTTTTAGTCCTTTCATCCATTATACTAATCACTCTGATCTAGGATTTTGTTGCTTGATTTTTATACATACACACTACTGGAAAATACACTTTTAACAATTGGTTATTTTGGCCTTTCCACATCGATTTTTATCTGATGTTGAAACCACCAACGTTAAAAGTATGAACGTTAACATCGGTTTTCAAAAACCGATGTTGTTGCATGTGTTCAACAACATCAGTTTTTTTTATAAAAGCCGATGTTGTTACATCATAGCAACATCGATTTTCAGTAAAAATCGATGTTGTTTTTTGTTTTTTTTAATATATTGTTTGTTTTATTAATTTAACCCAATTTTAACCTGTAAATGAAAAAACAGGCATCCAGGTAGTTTCAAAATACAGTACAATTAAATTATATGTGAATAATAAGTAAATTCAATAGTGTCAATATACATAAAATGTTTGCCTTAATCACCTGATTTTTCATTTCTAACTCTAAGATAAATGTAGTCCACTGAATCCGAATTGTCTTCAATCTCTCGGGTTCCAATGGTCTCTGATAAGCAAAATACTACATGACATAATAAAGTCAAAGTTTAATAAGTATAAATAAAAACAAGTATAACAAAATCCAATTAGTTTTGAATTGGACAATTACCATGTCCCAAATATCTTTGAAGCCTCCTTGTACTATCGTCGACATCCAATGCATGCCATAATAGCCACACTCAGTGCTTCCTTTTTGCTTATTACACTAAATTCAATAACATAGTCAAATTTAAACGGAAATTAGTGTACATAGTAATAAAAGTTATTTTGAAGAAATAAACCATTATTTAAATGACTTACTTTAACCGCAATCTATTTAGTAGTAGCCTTTGATTAAGTTCCTTGAGTATCGTGGAATCCCTTCAAAGCACTAATTAAGAGAAACATGCATGCCTATTGTACAATTAACATATTCATGTCTTAGAAATAATAAAGTAAATGTGTTACAAATTACAACCTACCTGTTAATAATTCCTTTTAGGTAGTTATCAGGCTTATTGTGCAACGAATAAAACCACACGACAACATTGTCCTTAGGACATATAACAATCAGTTGCCAATGTGCACTACATCGGAGAACATTAAGTTATTATACTACATACATTATTTTAGGTCATTTGTACAGTTTTACTTACTCATTCAAGTACGCTGCAAGGTAGACATGTTTCTATGAACTCTGCATCCATTTCTTAAGATAGTCTTTGGATTCAAATTATGATTGCCCTGATTTCTATATGGATTGTGGCTCAAGGAATCCATAAATAGGGACATTATGCGATTGCTGGCATAAATCATTCATATGCCTATTGTTTTCAAAATAAAGTCAATATAAAACAATTAGATATGTAATGGTAACCAACGTAAAATGACTTATAGAATCCACAACTGTAAAACAGAGATGTTCAGCCATTGACCACCATGGATTATTTCAGAAATATCCTCATGTTTTATGTACAACGGGAAGTCGTCGTTATACACCATGAACAAAGTAGGGTCCCGTGACACCTGCATGGGTCTGAGGAAAAGCTGGGGGATGGTCAATGCGATCTGGTATAGGGGATCCTCAATAGGTTCCGGCTTATGTACATGTTTCACCGGTCTCTCAGGTCCCTGTTTATCCTACACAGTTAACAAACATAAGTCAATGATCATCTTCACTTTATATGACACAAATCTTTTTTAAATGATAATAAACACACAAAAAAAAATGAAATACCTTTTTCAAAATAAGTTGTACAAGATGTGTCGGCCAAGCAAGGAAGGTGTTAAGGGCCTGCCCCACTAACTGAACCTCTTCAATGGGTATAGGAATGCAAGCATCAGCATCTTGAACTTCCTCAACACCCACCTTGACCTTATCCAATGCAAGAGGGACGTTGTGCATGATTGTCAATCCTTCATAAACTCTTCCAAGGGCAACTAGGTGGGGAGGATTGTCATCTACATACAACCCATGCTTGTCAGATGCACCCGTGTCTAGGTCCTGCCCCGAGGGATCGACACAGCTTTCCTTCATGCTGACACGGGCACCATAAGGACAAACCTGAACCTCCGGAGGCAGTATGAAACCCTAAGACTACATATGGGACTGCACATGGGATTGCATCTGGCTGAAGGACATCATGAGTTGCTACATCACTTTTTTAATGATCGAATGCTCCAGTTCTTCCCTGATATTCTGTTTCAGTCGATCCAAGTCTTCAGGGTCATTGACTTAAACGTGTGAGAGGTTGATGGAGTAGGACTGACGTATTATTTTATCGTCACACCGGCTCCAGCAGCACGGACACGCCCCTGGGTGCTTTAGTCATCCAATGGCAGTAATCAGTACATCCTGACGTCCACTGGCGACAAAGCTACCATGTGTCGATTGCTCTTCCAGGGTATCCTGCAATCAACATAATGTATTACATGAGTTTTGTAATTTGTTTTTGTTTCTCTAATTAATGAACAATGAAACCATCATTTGACTTACAATTTGATCGAGGTCCATTGCAAGCTAAAGGTCTAGAAGGAAAGCTTTAAGAACTACCTTTAGAGAGCCTTAAAGGACCCATGACAAGAGGTAGAATTCAAGCCCCTCAAGACCACATATATGCTAACTTGTATCTTTTGGACAACCATGAAGAAGCACACCAACTCAGTGCAACACAAAAGAAGTCTTGTCTTTTGTAATAGATTACCATCTGTTTGTAATAGATTATGAAGGCACTTTGTAAAATAGTTGATGTCTGTTGTAATCGATTACCAGATAGGTATAATCAATTACTTAAGCATCAAAATGTGTAAAAACTCTATTTTAATCAATTACAAGGATGAATTAATCATTTACTTCAGCATAAAAACTGCACTGCACATGTTGGGTAAGCCAAGGGTCATTTTAGGAGAAGCTTGCACTTTAAGCTTCATTTGGGCTTCATTAAGTTTGCATTACAAGCTTCATTTCATGTACATTTAAGCTTGTAATTTTGTGTATATATAGGGCTGCCCAAAAACTGTTGTAACCAACTTTGTTCATAATTTTGAAAATCTGAATTTGTGTAGAGAGTTTCTCTCTTTGTTCTTGTGTAAGAACCTCTTGTTTGTTATCAATGGCTTCAAGCTATTGTGGTGATTGTTCCTAGACTTATTGGAAAGTTTTTTCATGGTGTCATCCACCTCCATCCCTTCCTTTCTTCCACCTTCCATTGCTGAAAATTAAAAGCTTACAAACAACCCCATGTCCATGTGAAAACTGGACATCTTTGTGTTCTTGAAAGAATCTTGAAGTTTGGGTTTCAATGCAAGTTAGATTTGGGAAATTAATGGTTGAAGGGTTCAGCCAAACATCACAATCCTTGCTGCAATCTCACGTGCAGCTCAGATGTCATGTGTCCTATTTTTTTTTGTGCGACCCAGCTTCCACTTCATCTATCGTCTAACAGGAAACAAAGGATGAACAATTGTCTCGGTGCTCTCGCTTGGGCTGTAACGCCTCTCTTTACTCACTCGTAGTTGATTGATTTTAATTAAAACTCGTGTCCTTTTTGTATTAAAATAATCTTAGTTGTAAATTTTTCGCAAAAATTCTTTTTGCCTTGCTTGCTAATGATTTGTTTGTAGTTTAAACGATTTTCCTCACCACGATTCATATAATAAGAATACAGTCCATGATACAGTCCAAATATAGTATCCAAAATAATGTACAGACAATTTATCACAAATTACATGCCACAGAAAATTACACATGCATCACCACATACAGTTTCACATCAAATTTCTTCAACAATCTTCATCTACATCTCATGCTTTCCTGTTCCTCTGCTCGCCCAAATGAATTGGGGTCATCACAGGTGTCAACCACAGACACAAATATAGGGTAAGTATTTTAATAAACATAATTGGATAATTGATAGAAATAGATAAATAATCAAAGCAAATAATTATAA
>PYAF01002960.1:96565-110783 GCA_007407185.1 Glycine tomentella | reverse complement strand
GTAGTAAAGGATTATTAATTCTATGAATCGTGGTGAGGGAAAGTCGCGGTTGTTATAAATAAATTACACCAGACTTGCAAGCAAGGGGAAAAGGAATTTTCGTGAAAAATTTATAACTAATTTGATTCTAATATAAAGCAAACACCATATTTGATCTAAAATAAACCAAAGCACGAGAGGGTAAAGAGAGGCGTTACATAGTAGACCTGATATAATGCTTAATGTTTGCTTATGTGCAAGATATCAAGCAAATCCCAAAGAGTCTCATCTTACTGCTGTGAAAAGGATCCTCAAATATCTCAAAGCTACACCGAAAGTTGGTCTTTGGTATCCTAAAGGTGCTTCTATCAATATTGTTGGATATTCTGATTCTGATTTTGCAGGTTGCAAATTAGATAGAAAAAGAACAAGTGACACTTGTCATCTTCTAGGAAGTTCATTAATCTCATGGCATTGCAAGAAACAATCATGTGTTGCATTGTCCACTGCTGAAGCTGAATACATTTCAGCTGGAAGTTATTGTGCACAACGCTTGTGGCTAAAACAACAAATGCAAGACTATGGAGTAGAAATGAATGAAATTCCTCTGCTATGTGACAATACGAGTGCTATAAACATATCAAAGAATCCAATAATGCATTCAAGGACAAAGCATATTGAGATCAGACATCATTTCCTCAGGGATCAGGTTCAAAAAGGTAACATAAAGGTAGAATTCATTGACACCAATAACCAACTTGCTGATATTTTCACAAAACCATTATCAAGGGATAGATTTTATACACTTAGGAACATGCTAGAAATTTTAGATGAAAGTAACATTATCTAGCTTATTCTATATGTGTTTTGTGTGTTGAATCAAAGCCAAAAAATGTCACAAGTGTGTATGATTATCTAAAAACTTGAATTAAAAGCTGCTAAGTGCTCTGTATCTGATACACGTGCTGGAATAATCGATTACAACACGGGTTAATCGATTAAATTCATTAAAAATCACATTCATAATGAAAATTGTGCTCATGTAATTGATTACATATATATGGTAATCGATTATTCTTCACATTGCCAGATTTCAAATGTTTCTGGAATAATCAATTACACATCGGGATAATCGATTACAATAATTAGAATTCTGTGAATGAAAGCATGTCTCACTGTGATAATCGATTACTTAAGCCTTGTAATCGATTACCTTCACCATAAGAAGATATAAGGCTCACTGGAATAATCGATTACCACTCTGGATAATCGATTACTTATGCCCTGTTACATGTATAATTCATAAAATGAGTTAAATAATTGATTACTGCAAGCAATAATCTATTACTGATCATCTTCAACCTCTGACTAAGGAACAAATAATCAACTACTCAGTAAAATAATCGATTACCATGTGTTTTTCTGAAGCCTAATTGCTCTGGAATAATCGTTTACTGAACGAAATAATCGATTATTCATACTGTTGAATGGTGCTTGACAAGTTTTTATGGGTTATGTAACTGTCCAATCAGTTTTAAAACGTATCCAATGACATTAAACTGTCACCAACAGCTATATTTTTGAAATTATGGATGTTTAGGGTCTGATTTGTGCCTATAAATAGTAGATCACAAGCCTTGATTCCCAGCACCTATCCTCTTCTTTCTCTCTGCATTTTCTGCAAATCTTCTGTGTCTAAACAGTGTTCAAACCTTCCATTTAAATCATGTCTGAACCAACCCCTAAGAGAATTAGGAAACCCAAAAGAAAAGCAGGGGAATCTTCTTCAAATCCCCCTCCTCCTCAACCTGCCAATAGGTTAGACTTATGGTTTTCCTCTGAGAGTGACAAAATTAGTTACCTACAGTTCAATGCCACCAAACTAGTGGCCTCTCCCAAATATCTTGAACTTGATTGGTTCATAAGGGAGGGTTTTTAGTTTCCAGCCTACCTTGAAGCCTAAGGGCTGAGAAGGTTGTTAGAAATGAAGGGTACCTTCTACCCTGATTTAGTGAAAGTATTCTATACTTGCTTGAAGGATTCAATGCAAGGGGCTATCAAATCAAAAGTCAAGGGTGTAGAGATGGTTATAACCCCTGAGATTTGGGAAACAGTGGCTGGGTTAATGTGTGAGGGTGTTAGGAGATTTGATGAAGATCCTGAGGGCTATAACAAAATGGACACCTACAGAGAAATGCTTCATGATCCTCACATGAGGCTTAGGACTAGGCTGGGTGCAGGTCCTATGAATGCTGAGGATAGACTCCTACATTACATAATCACATATGTAATAACCCCTAGAGCAACCAACCATGCCCAAGCAACTGACGAGGATCTTCAGTTGGTATATGGGCTGAAGAACCATATTCCTATGAACTGGGTGCTCATTATTGAAGAAATCATGCTTAAGTCCAAGAGACTTGTGAATTATCCTTTTCCATATCCTGTGTTTGTCTCTAGGTTGATTGACCATTTCAACATTGATGTTGAAAATGAGGTTGTAGACAACACAAACTCATCCAATAGCCTAATTAAAGAGAAGCATTTGACCAAGATGGGTATGAGGAAGACAACCAATGGCTGGGTGATGGCTAATCAAATTGGAGCTGCTGCACAAGAAGAAGAAGTGGCTGCTAATTTAGAAGATGAGGAACAACAACAGCCTGCTCAGCCTCCCTACACTCCTTTTGAATCCCTCATGTTGAGCAAGATGGATGGGCTACTCAACATGCATCATGAGTTCAAGGCAGAAACTCAAGGAGCTTTTAGGGAGATAAATGAAAGACTAGATGCTATTGAAGCCCAACTTAGGATGGATGATTCAGAAGACTTTTAAGTCTTAGTCTTTTGGTTGTTATGTTTTTAGTTTTTTTTTTATATATGTTTCTTTTTCTTTATGTACTGCCCTATATGACACTTATCCTAATTAAATTTGCATTTCCAGTTATATATCTGTTGTGCTTACATTGTTTTTGACTTTTAACAAGCCAAATAGGGGGAGAATTGATTAAGGGGGAGTAAATTCGAATATACTCTGCTTGTCCCTGTTTTTGGTTCAATTTTTTGTCCAAAATTTGAATTGAATGTATGCTGGAATTTAGGGGGGGTAAAGGTGTAAAAAGGAACTCAACAGAATAATATAAAGCTTAATTGAAGTTTCATGAATCACATATGCTTTAACAAGTGTTTCTTGGCAAAAGGCATTTGAAATTTTTACAGGTTATAAAGCTTAAAGTTCATCAATGAAAACCTCAATTAATCTCCAAGTATTTGAGCTTAATCAAATTGTAGATTTGGCATGTTTAAAATCAAAAAGGGGGAGATTGTTGATTCAAGAGGAGCTATGCATAAATGGACAAGGATCAAGCTTTGGTGTTTTGTGCTTTCAACATGCCTCAATGGAAAAATGTCAAAGAAGCTATGAAGATCAATTTGATTTATGTAAAAAGGGAAGTTGTGTTATCTGATAATCCAAAAGCATATCATGCATAATCATTCATCTAGGATTGTTAGATTGAAGGTCTAAGTAAAAGCAGTTAACAAGAAAGGCATTTAAAAAGCAAAGTTTTTGGGAAAATAATGTTTTCTTAAAATAATCGATTACAACATTAATGGCATCGATTATTTTGTTCTTCATGCCTTCTGGAAAACAAATCAAGAACATTGTAATCGATTACATATCAGATTAATCGATTACATAGGCTAACATGAAAATCTTACTGACTGTCTTAATCGATTACATAAGATCGTAATCGATTACATCTATGCCTATGGATTACACGTTCTGCTGATTTAATCGATTACATATCATTTTAATCGATTACATAGTACATATGAAAATATGGGATTGTTTGTCTTAATCGATTACCAAATTTCGTAATCGATTACTCAATGCATTTTGAAAAACATGATTGTCTGTCTTAATCGTATGGGTTTATGTTCTTAAAGAAGTGAAGCATCATTAATGTTCAAAGCATAAGGAAAGGCATGTATTGAGTCTGTAATCTTTCTTTTAACCTGTTGTATCATTCACATGCATATGTTTTCTGGATTATCAGGTGAAATCTTTTCTTGTTCTTTGAAGGTGTAAATCTTTCAATTGTTTTCTGTAAAGATTAGCCTATTGTAAATTAGGTTCTTACTTGAAGATTAGAGATAGTGTTTCTCTAAAGGTTGCTGAGTAGTGTTCTCAGTTTTGGGTTAGTCTCTAAGAGTCTAATGGTGTTTTAGACTTTTGAACTTTATCTAGGGTTGATAAAAAGAGGCTTCTAATATCTTGTAAGAATATTATTTGCAATAGTGGAACTCTACTCTAGTGTTAAGTGGAAGAACTGGATGTAGCTTCATAGTGTTTGAAGTGAACCAGTATAAAATTTGTGGCTGATCTTTATTCCTTTCTCTTCATCTCTAAATTGCTTTGGTTGTGAATTAAGTTACATTGCGCAGAAAGTTTTAAATTGCTTATTGATTTCTTTACAAAGGAATTTGATTGAATACAAGATTCTTGGTTTCAAAAATATTTTTAAAGATAAAGATCCTATGGAAACTCTGAAGTGAAAATTTTAATTTACCAAGGTTCAACCAATTCACCCCCCTCTTGGTTGTATTGAAGTGTTCCTATCGTTTTCAATTATCAGTTGAAAGAGCCAATTTGTGAACCCTCCCAACAGGAACATCGACGAGACTTAGTTGCTCCACTGAAAATCAATTTCCCTTGTCGTTAAGCTCCTTCGTGGAATCAATAAGGTCATTCATCCTTGCAACATAAAAAAATAAAACACAGAAACAAAAACAACATTCAATTTCAGCCAAAGGCGTGTTTAATTAATGTAACGCATAGTTCATTACTTCATTTTACCTACAGAATGAGCCATGAAAGTGAGCCGAAAGCATTTGGAGAGCACAAGAGGCTGTGAAGGGAGGATTCAGGGTCGAAAATAGGAGTCGGGGGACTTCAATGGGATGGCCTGGCCGATTTCAAGGAAGCAGTAATCAGTGGTGCTGATTAGTTCTCCTTCGACTTCTTTGGGTTCGATCTTCAAGGGACTCATTTTTTTGGTAAACAAGGCTACGCGAGCGAATGAATGAATGTATTAGTGAGTGTTTCTAATATTGTGCACCAAAAGTTGAGTTTTTTGTTTGATTAGAAAAGTAGTTATCGTGTTCTGAGCAAAGCGATCCAAAAGCACGGCTAGTGGAGGTAAAGCGAGGAAGCGAAGATGGTTGAGTTTGGTTGACGGAGTTGGTCAGTGTGAGACACTGAAACTGCGAGCACTCTGTCATCTCTAGGTATCCCTGTGCTCAGTGAAGGTTCAGGTAAAAGGGGTTTGTTCCATTTACTAGGGAAATAGAATACATCTCTATTAAGCAAAGGGAGAACAGACACATGGCACTAAAGAAAATCAACGATTGATGTATAATATGGTTTACTTTAATTGAAATTTAAGCTTAAATAAATTAAAATAAATTGAAAGTAAGGGAACCAATACCTGGACCAGTTCGAGTCGTGAGTTAAATTGGTCATGTCATCATACCAGACAAAATCGGTGCAATCCAACCAGTTTTTCGATCAAACCCCAAAGTCGTCATTATCGTTGGTGCTATCTGTTGCTTTGCACCAAGAAGGATGAGAAGAAAGGGGTCATGGGTAAAGTGAGGTGGAATGTGGAGTGGGTAAGGGGAGAGAAAAGGAGAGAAGAGTGGAGGAGAAGGAGGTGGGTGGGGGAAGATAAGAGAATCAAAGTCATAGATGCGTGGGGTGTGTGTCTCTTCTTTTTACCATTGATTTTTTTTATTCTATTTCTTTGTTACTCCATATTATTATCAATAAAAATTATTATGGTGTAGGACACAGAAGATGATTTGGATCGTGTAGCGTAAAATAGACCAAGAGAAAATGAGAAAATTTAGAGAGATCTTTGAAGTCTCATAGTATTGAGTTTTTCATTATGTGTTGTGTTGATTATAGAGTGTTATTTATAGTATTTGTTTACGTGGCACTATCAGTCATGTGACTTATTAAATATATTTGCATTAGATATTCTATTCTTAAGGTTACGTTGGACTTATCCTAGTCAATTATTATTAAGACACTTCTTGCTTCAGTCGGTTGTTTAGATTTATACCCAACTCATGATCTTTAAGTCGTTCATTACGTATTGGGTTGTGTTCCACATGTTTGTGACGTGTGAAGTTGATGTTTACCCCGGAACAGTTGCCCATGATTCAATATAATCTCAGAGAGGCAATGTCGACTTATCAAGTAGAAAGTTGATGTTTACTTGAAAAAGTTACCCATGAGTCAATATTGTCTCAGAGAAATAATGATGGATTATTAAGTAGAAGTTGATGTTTACCTAGAAACAATGGCCCCTAAGTCAATATTTTCTTAGAGAGGTAATGTTGGCATATAAAGTAGAAAGTTGATCTTTACCATGAACAGTTTCTCATGAATCGATATTGTCTCATAGAGGCAATGTTGGCTTATCAAGTAGAAAGCTGATTTTTACCCTAGAATTGTTGCCCCTGAGTCAATATTGTCTTAGAGAGGGAATGTTAGCTTATCAAGTAGAAAGCTAATGTTTAGCCGAAATAATTTCCCATGAGTTGATATTGTCTCAAAGGGGCAATGCCGACTTATTGAGTAGAAGTTGATGTTTACCTTGGTACAGTTGCCCCTAAATCAAAATTGTCTTAGATGACAATGTCGTCTTATCAAGTAGAAAGTTGATGTTTACCCTGAACAGTTGCTCGTGAGTCAATATTGTCTCATAGAGGCAATGTGGGCTTATCAAGTAGAAAGATAATTTTTACCCCAAAATAGTTTCCCCATAGTCAATATTGTCTCAAAGAGACAATGTCGGTTTATCAAGTAGAAAGTTGATACCACGTGGCAGTCTCATGTGCCCATGGCCCATCATTTAATTATTAGGTGCGACTTCTCAACCATGCCCTAACTGTCTTTTTTATTTTTGAAAGCCCATAACTGCTCTGTACTAGAGTGTCTCTTTATTTGCTTTGTGATGTCTTAATTGTCTTTACTTTTTAATTGTCATTTTTTTTGCACACATGCTTAAGACCTCTATTCTTTTTCAATGACAATCGTGAATGTTGCTTACGTTTGATGTAACACCCTGAAATTTCAAAAACTATGGTCAAAATATTATATGAATTATTCTTGCATGGTTATTGATGTGAGTATTAGGTTATGAGAGATTTGATGGTCTATATTTAAATTATTTGGGTGAAATATTAATTAGAGACATTACAAAAATGTTTGAGAAGAAATGACCATATTGCCCTTCCCTTAAAACAAAATTACAAAAATGCCCTTAGATATTTTGGTAAGATATTTTAAGGTGGAAATTACAATAATACCCTTGGATATTTTGGGAAATTATAATCATGCCCCTAGAGTGACAAATTACCATAATACCCTTGAGGTTTATAGTACCAAGACACCCTTTGATATTTTGTGAAAGCTTGATGAAATTACAAAGTGCCCTTGGATGGCAAATTACCAAAATACTTTGTGACAGAAAGCTTCAGAATAGAATTTCTATGAATTTTATACGGTGATAACTTTGAAATTCTATTTAGGAAAATTTAGGTAGCAGAAAAGTATAGAAAAATGATAAGTAGAATCTGGGGAATTTTCTTTTAATTGTAGGATGTATAGACTTATTCAAAGAGATGATTTAGTAATTTTGATGGTCAGAAGTGGAACGGACTAATCAGAATTAAGATATAAGCAGTCTTGAATGAAAGGTCTGTGTAGCACTCTGTATAGATTACTTGTGAGCTATTTATATTGTAACTGGAAGTCAGTTTCTAGAAAACTCTAGAGTTTCATTATTTAATATTATCCTTTAGGTAGAAGAGTTCGAATTGAACTTGAACTCCTCCTATGAATGCCATGTGTAAAGCTAAGTTCAAATTGAATTTTTCTTCTTCCTATGAAAGGCCATGTGTGAAAATAACTTGGAATTGAATTCTTCCTCATGAAAGGTGACATATGGACACAAGGAGAACCATACAATTTTCTACTCTTTAAAGGAAATAATAACATGATATAGAAGGAAGAAGAGAAGATAAAAATATTCCCCTTGACTATGGTATTCACAAGAAATAGAAGAAAAAAGGGAATAAGGTGGTTTGTCATATTTTAATTTGATAAGTCATGATAAGTAGAAAAATACCTTAAGATTCATAAATTAAAATTATAAGATACAATCATGAAGGCTTAAGAAATATCTAGCCACTTATAAGCCACCATTGATGAAGAAATAAGAAGTCATCATAACCGTGAAAGACATATGTACAAGATGACATGAAAAGAAGAAAATCTTCTCTTATTTCTTGATGCTTCACGTGAAATAGGTAGAGAAATGGAGAAGATTCATGACAGTGCCAAGTGGTGGGACACTTGTAAAGGAAGCTTCATGACAATGCCAAGTAGAAGGACACTTGTAAAGAAGTAGACAAGTGTAGGGACACTTGTAAAGCAAGTCATCATGACTTAGAAGATTTTTGTAGAAAAGTAAAAGAGTAATTATGAGTTTAGTTAGGATGGAATGGAATGAGAAGAAACTAAGTTAGGATGGAACTAAATGAGAATAACTAGATAGAAAGGGTAGAAATGTCCTTGAATATTTTATTATTTCCTAAACTCTATATAAAGGGAAGAAGGGAGCCTTAAGTGGAAGTCACATTCAAGACTCCACCCTTCTACATATTTCACGTGAACATCTCCTTCTCACATCCCTTTCATTTCACTTCCAACCTTTCCTTTTCAAAGCCTGAATCAAGTGAGAAAGAGACCCCACTTCCTTGAAGAACCACGTGTAGAAGCTAACACCATTAGGAAGAGATAAACAAGCTTTCTAAGAGATTACAAGGTATGTATAGGGAAGCTTTATGACAAAGATAATTTAAGTGTTGTTTAAATGTTGTGTGTGTTTAAACTTGAAATCTTGTGTAGTATAACTTGTATTTAAGAAATTATTGAACTTGAGTTATAGTTCATGACTGAGTGGTTCTATGAATTTAAACTCCATGTGTTGTTAAGTGTTTCTATAAATCTCTACGAAGTTCATGTGTTGTTGAGTATTCCTATAAATCTCTGTACATGAATAATATGCTGATATTCTGTACATGAATATAAAGTTGAGTTCTATACTTTATGTTGAATTTCTGAGTAAAATAAATATGAGTTGATGAAAAGAGTTATGAAATAAGTGAATCAGTTTCATATGTCTCATGTGTATAAGAGTTGCCTCACAGAGGAGGTGTATATAAGAGTTACCTCAGAGAGGAGATATAAGAGTTGCCTCAAAGAGGAGGTGTGTCAGATAGCTACAGGAACTGAGTTCGAGCGTTCAGACAAGAGAAGTCTGAGCTGGGGGGTGACTTGGCAGTGGGAAAATCACACCACCCATGATGATCACATGAGTGTGGGAGAGAATCCTATTGCAACACTGTGAGACCCAGACATCACGTTTCAGTTCTGTGCCACTGGGATGGGGCTATCTTGACTGTTGGTACCAAATAATAAGAGTTCAAGAGAATCATGCATCATGATAAGAGTCTAAGAGAATCATGCATCTTTGAGGATGTTGTTACGAATACCTGCATATTGAATATATTCTGTTGCTTAAATTATGTTTGTCATAAACTTACCCTGTACTTTGTGTCTGTGGTTGACACCTGCTATGACCTTGATTTTATTCGGGCGAGCAGATGAGCAGCAAAGAGAGACTATTAGTTGTCTACAAGAAGAGAATTTTGTTTGAAGATATAATATTCTGAAGAGGTTATGATTTAAAGATGTATTTCTTTGTTACGGAGTGTTTTAGTTGTTTATACTATGTAATAGAATTGATATCAATCTGTATTTTATTGTACATCAGATTTATAAATATCAATCACTGAGGAAAAATCTTTTATACTCTTATTATATGTTACTTCAGAATTATAAATATTACTCAATAATGAAATTTTCTTGAAGTAACAGTTATTGGAAAAATTTTGTTATATTCAATTGAGTGCTTTTAAGAAAATTGAAAAGAATTTTTCATTAAAAATCAATAAAAATAAATTGTAAGTTGAGGCGTTACATTTGACTTCTTACGTCCTTTGTTTTCTACATGTATGTATCTTTTGGTCTCACTTTATCTTTCTAGATTGTTTCTTTTTATCTTATTGAGTCTATTATTTGAGGGTGTTTTGGGTTTGGTTACATTGTTGAAGATGTCTTCCCAAAAATCCAATTCAAGAGGATTATCTGGTTGCGGTGCCACTGGCCATTTCGAAAACCCTATAACAGTTCTGATTGGTAGAGATGGGGGTGGCTAGACTATTCGAGATAATGAGGATGTGATTAAGGTACTGAGTTGCATGCTTGGAGACAACTAAATCCTCTTGAGATGGTGATTGTTTCCTTACAATATAAATTCCAATGTTCCAACACGAATTGGTGGGGTTGGAAAATATGTTCACTATAAGGAGTGCCTTTTGATGGTGAAACCTAATGTCCACAGAGTTCCTCCTTCTAAAGTGAGGATATGTTGTGAATATTTGAAGTCATTAAGACAACCTTATTCCTATGAGGATGGTCAAGAACTAGCCAAAGCTTCCCTTTTGTACCCCAATATTTGCAAGGTGAGGGTTCGTCCTCTGTAACCCCCCCTCCTTGAGTTTGTTGTCAAGTTGTTTAATTTGGCTAAACTGCACCAAATTGCTCATGTTGCAAGGGAGTACGACCAATTGTATTGAAGTTATTAGGGAAAAACGACAACTTATTGGCCTTGAGAACAACGAGGTTAATTCCAACAATAAATCTTATCCCCTTTTTGTTTGTGACAGGGATATGGCCATCACTTTAGAGCTCGATGAGGCTCCCGACTTGGAGGATGTTGAGTGGGCAACAAGCAAATATGTTGTATCTGCATTATCCTTACTCCTAAGGTCCTAGACCTCTTAATCCCTCAATTTTCAATTACTAGGGAGAACAATATTGGTGGGTGGCAGATTGAATGACCCAGGGATGACAATTAAATTTGCTTTCTAAGTAAGAGAGAAGATGTTGGGATGCCTTCTACCACTCTAGAAGAGGAGGAGACAGGGCATGCATACAAGGATTTTTTGCTAATGCATGCTACATATTTTGACAAGATTGACCTACGATTACCCCTTAGAGATTTCCAAGCCGAGGTTTTGAATTATCTTAGGCTTTGTCCTTCTTATGAGAGATTATGTATTTGTCATAACTTCCTCTTATCCCTCAATGTATCCCATTATTTTTCGCCCTCTGGCATAATGAGAAAATTTCCTACTATCTGTGCCTTTCTTTGAAGACTCGTAATGATGTGCAAATCCTTAAGGCCTATGAAAAGTCATACAAAAATTTCAAGGAAATGTACTTTTGGTTGAGGCCTTCTAAAGATTTTTGGGATGATCTATTTGTTGTTAATGAGGATGAGGGTGGTGATCAATTTAAATCTTGCTTTGAGCTTTACTAGTCCTCCACTCATTATACAGAGTCGGTAAATTTTTATGTGAGATAAGAGGAAGAGTTATCTCCAGAAGAGCTCACTTTTACAAATGCCATTGTTGAATTAGTTAACAAGATTGGGGATGTCATTCCTTGTAAATTGATTTTACAAACTGTTGATGAAGATTATAAGTCAATTTTAGGTATGTCTTGTTGTTTGGACTTTGGTCTTCCTTTTGATTTTGAGTACGACTATTGTTAATAATTTTTCTGCAAAATCGATCATTGGAATGTCAGGAGAGAAGCCTTTCTCTTCTTGTTGCCAGTGGTAAAATTAAGAAGAAATCTTCAAGAAGTAATCGAGGGAAGGTGTTGCTGTTAAGACTCGTTCTTCAATATTGATGACGATGTCAAACTAACTGACTCTATATGGATGTCTTCGAGCAAGGAGATTGATTGTGTCATCTTATCTAAAGACTGGGAGTCCATTCAAAAAAGTGATATTGCCGACTTAGATTCTGCCATATCAATTTTAGCTTGGGTGAAGGGGTATATGACTCGTGTTACTATAGGCTATAAAAGTCTTCTGGAGTTGAGGTAGTCTCTGGCTGATGCTGACCGCTAAATTTGATTGAGGATAAAGATGTCACCTTAAAGAAGGCATAAAAGCATATTGATGTGTTAACATAAGAGTTTGACAAGCTAAAGGCTCGAGTTTGGGGACTTTGCAGTTTTTGCATGACACGAACGAGAAGAAAATGTCTAACTTAAGGAAGAGGTTAATTGGTTGACTAAAAAGCTTGCTAAGGCTGATTCGGAAAGTGATGAATAGGAAGGGAATTTCAAGACGGCCGCCAAATATTCTTTTAACAATGCTTTGGAATAGGTCGAGTATGTAACACCCCCGTAGGCCTCCGATGCGTTATCATTAATAATATCAGTTTAGCGTCTTATAAACGTAAAATATTACTCAACGGAAGCATAGAATCGTTTTTCTTGATATGTAATTATCATCCTTAAATACCATTGCTGATCCAGTTCCTCATACAAACCAAAAACATATAAATAAACATCCACAGAATACTCAGGAGGGAATATACATCATATTATTACCAGTTTTGTTTATACATATACATCACTGTCTTCACCACCCTGTGGTGATACAAAAGAATAGCTGCCCTCACAGAGGGTTTACAAAACTATACATCCCTGACTCAGGGTACAGAACATAAACCAAACAAAATTGAGCCTTCAAGCTCCTTCTTCTGCTTTCAGCTAAGCAGAGATGTCTCTACTCGGGCCTCCTGCCCTGAGACTGCTCTCTTCTGCCTGAAGAGTCACCTGAAATCATAAATTCCCACACGGGGTGAGATATATATCTCAGCAAGTCCAGGGTCCAAGGAGGAATTTCCTCCACCCTGGCCCACTTTCCACAACACATACTTCAAACAATCACAGACAAATGGCCCACTGGCCCTCATAACAAGAAATCAAACATCCAAGCTTGGCGGAGCTACCTCAACGCCCAAATTCAATAAACATGGCGGAGCTACCTCAACGCCTCAATCAATGCACATGGCGGAGCTACCTTAACGCCTTAATCAGCAAACATGGCGGAGCTACCTCAACGCCTGTCTCAGTCTTATGGCGGAGCTACCTCAACGCCTCATCTAATGGCCAATAGATCTATCACAGTCATATCATATAACAATCACAGATGCACACATATATTATTATGAGAATGCGACTACCAATGCATGCATCAGGAAATGACCAGCACTCCCCGGAGTGTGGTGAGGCATACAAGATGGGAACTTCTCCCCAGGGACACTGAACTTACCTGGTAAGGTGTCACTCTGTAGTCCAGTCCCTGCTCTGTGGCTCCCGCCACCGACACCTTCAGTGTCAAGCCCTATTCAAGGCATATAGTTATCAGAACCAATTCAACAGAGGACAGGTACAAGACGAAGTGGCAGAAAGATAGAAGTATTGCACCCTTCAATGCCTTTTCATGCTGATTGAGTAAAAGAAGTCAGATAGAAGGACTAGTCCCTTAGGGAATGATCTTATCTGGAACATATCGTATCAGAAATCCCCTATCCTAGGGTTTAATTCAAATCCAGCCCACACAAGGCTTTTCACAGGCCATACAGGGTTTATCGAAGCTGCTATCATAGCAATTGAGTCACCACAGACTCAATGTACAGCACGTTCCTAAGCCATGGCTCATAACAGTCCATCATTCAAAATATCACTGGAACGGTCTTGCCCTCAACTAGGGCACCGTTCAATGAGCCTCTCAGGCTCAACAGAGACTTAGTCAAGGCTCATGTGTGATAACCCTAAGATACGGAATGGTTGGCGCCATAACCCCGCGCTGTCGTGCGGGGATTCACCTCAGAAAACCCTGTTTAAGGTGTGGCGCGGTTAGCGCCAGGTCTGGCGCTGATGGCGCCAGAGCCTCTGGAAGCTGGCGCTGAGGGCGCCAATGTCACGCTGAGGGCGCCAGTTGTTTTCCAGCCCGCGCGGATAGCGCCATGGGTGGCGCAGATGGCGCGGGTAGTGGCCTGGAAAACCAGATTTCACTGGAATCCCACGCGACCAGCGCCAAGTGTGGCGCTGATGGCGCCATAGGTCAGGGAAGCATGGCGCGGGTGGCGCCAGTCTGGCGCGGTTAGCGCCAAGGGTTCTGAAAGGTGACGCTGGGGGCGTGGGAGTGGCGCTGGTGGCGCCACCCAAACCGCCTTA